>OOFE01033407.1:3098-14372 GCA_900323365.1 Monocentris japonica | reverse complement strand
AGTCGACCTGTCATTTTTACTTTTTTAGAAATGCCCACCTTCACAGGAATTCAGGAGCAGGCAACTATAAGGACCATAAGTGATCATATAAAATCTCTAAAATAATATATCAAAATATAAACCTGTTATTTTGCCAATGAAGGACTTTGTTTATCTACCATCCATTAAAATGTACCATAATTAGTTTTCATTTTGTGCCACAGATTATTTTATAAAAGTATAATTTCATTTTAAATGGTGGATATCTCATTTGGGAATGGAGCTGGAGGTGATGACTGCAGATCAGAGAACAGCAGGTGATCGATCAGAGGGCACAGGAACATAAGCCTGCTAACTGGTTGAATTTGAACATATGGATCAGGTTGGGAGACCGTTTGGCTAGCATTTCTTGTACTGTCACTCAGAATGCACTGAAGATCCAAAATTCACCTCAAGGTGGTCAGTGACACATTTAGCCACATTAATACCCAAGTGGAAATACAGCTGCACCTCAAATTCACATTTAAGAAATACATTTCTGCGCAGATCCAGATAGCAAGGACACGCAAACAGGTGACAGCCAGCTTGGGAAGCAGCCCAAAAATGGCCAAGAATATTGTCAATAAAGACTGGATAGGCACAGAATTCAGAATTTATAAAAATCAAACTGACTTGATTCTCTCCCCCAAACCTCAACCTGTTTGCTGGAGTCAAAATCTGTTAATAAAGGTCGGCTGTATTGCAACAAAGCACAAACGAGTTTGTTTTATCGCAAGTCTGATGACATATCCTAATTCCTTACGACATCATCCAAACTGGGCGACATACCCAATAATACTTTCTCCTTTCAATTTCTCCAACCATTACTTCAACTTCATAGTCTATGAAATTCACACTCACAACAACGGACACACAAGACACACATCCATGCCAGATGTAAATACAATCAAGCTCATTTTGATGATGTGTTTTAATCCCAGCTGTACAGTGGGCACATAGTGTTTCCATTGAGATGTCAGCATGGCCAAGGATAAAGGCTGCCTGATATTGTGGTTTTCCATTACCTATGCATGGACAAGCTGCCTGTGTTGGTAAAAAGGGGTGACAGAGAGCACACATTTGTATTGCTAGAATTGTGAGGATGTTCAGTAGACTTACATTCATTCTCCATCACCTCATTCTTACCTTGACCCCAAAATGAAAACAAATTGGTGCTCGCAAAAGTAGGAGTACCATCTAACAGCTCCCCCTCCTACCCACACAAAGACCATCTCTCAGTGAGCGGTTTAAAAACTGAAACAAAAAACTTGCTTAATAGTAAAGGGTAAGTTAGAGTGTGCATTATTCTTATCCAGCAAACCATAAGACCATTGAAAAGAGTACAATTAAGGTTATTGTATATAATTTATTTTGCAGAGGAAAGAAAAAAACATTCCTTTTACAAATTTGAAGAGTAACTAGTCAGACACATATAAAAGCAACAAAGTTATAATGTTCTGAAAGAAGTCTGAATAAAAGGGAGTTTACTGAGTAAGACGATGTTGTTACACTGAATAGAGGAGCATTATCTTCTATTCAGCTGTCTAGATGCATCCAAGTGAGAGGTAGAGCAGACTTGGCTGCAAACACTTATCAATCCTGTAAAAATAGCATTGCACATTCCAGTCTGGTACAGAACAGTCGTACTAACACATAAAACCTCTCAAGGATACATGCATGGGGACAGTTGACAAACACAAACAGGACACATTAAAAAAAACAAAAACAAAGTTAACCTCATGAATTAACAAATAATGAACAAAACAACAAAAAAAATGGACAAAACCCTTCATGATAAAACATCTAAAGCAGGGGACAGTTCTTATCTGTGGTCCCTGAAGCTGTGAGGCGAGTTAGGGAAGGAGAATAGCAAGGAGGTGACATGACATGGCTAGGCTTCTTGTTTGCTTCACACTTGGTTGTACACATTCACACCTGCGAGCTGCCCAGAATAGCCATCTTCAACTATTTGCCACTAAGCACCTCCCTAGGAAAGATTTGGGGTTACGTGCCTTGCTCAAGGGAAACCTGGTGATGGCTGTTGAGGGAGGAGGAAAAAAAGTGTTCCCTGTCCACTTTCATCTGCCTTGAGTTTCCCTGCTAGTCCAGGAGCAAGCGTCCACAAGTCTGTAACCTCTAGGCTAGCACCTAATATTATGAAATATATACCAAAATGGATTTTTTTATGTTCAACCTATATTTTTTATTAACCTACATTTTGATAACCTTTTGATTTCAAAATAGCTTTAGATTATTTGCCTGGCTACAGCATTGCATCAATCAACTGCAACACCACAACAACTGACAGACTCGCCCTCTTCCACCATTTCTATTCCTGGACAAGTGTTGTGAACCATTTATTCCAAGAATCAACCATTTTTCCCGGTAATGAGGTGCACCAGACCTACGGGGCGACAGAGTCTTCTGCTTTTCTTCTCTGAGTGAGGAAGGAAAACAAAAGGTCAGGTGCAGAGTGACTTCAAGGGACGTTTAGCGATTTGAAAGAAATGGTCATAAATTACAAAGTGGTTTCAGTTCCCCTTCTAGGTTTCTTTGTGCGGGGCAGGGGCTTTCTTCTGTGTGTGTCTGTGCACATCACCAAATGTGCATCACCTCAGACAATTTCCTCAAGTGCTGACTGATGAATATTGACTATTGAAATTTCTTTCTAACAGACAGTCAGTTCAGTGAGCACAACAAGAAAACTCAAAAGTGGGTCAGTGTCTGCAGTCGCACTCTCTTTCTTAAACGTGTTTGTGCTTTTGTGGTGTATGTTTGGCCTTAACCGTTCTCTCTCCCCGACCCCTCTTCCACCTACCGAATCTATTTTCTTTCCTCTCCTCCTACCTACAGAAAGATAGCTTTGAATGGAACTGTGCCAGTGTGTCGTGCACAATGCCCACGTGGCCTAGCGGAGTGGAGTCCAGCGGTGGTAAACAATAGCTCCCCTCCTCCACAGGTCACCAGGGTGGGAGGTGAATGGCCACAGATTAGCCCTCACCAGGTGTGTTTTTTGAGGAAGATAAGACGCACGAGGGGGACCTAGGCCACTGATAGAAAACTCGAGAGAGTGGGACACCAAGAGGAGGCACAGGGAGGGAGTCGATTGACTGGCTGATAAACATATTTAGTGGCTGCATGTTTATTACAGATAATATAGATAACATAATATTAATACAGATATTAACAGACTGTCGTGAGCAAAATAATCTTCCAAGTAATTACCAGCTCAAAAATAGTTGCACTATTTGGTAGTGCACAGCATGGCTCGGTGCTCTCTCCCAAAACATTGTACCAAAGTCAATGAAGTTTTACAAAAAGTAACGTATGAAAACACAAGAAAAACAGAACACTGTATTTACTCAACATATTAGCCACATTTTCATTGTACAATGCTTTGGCAAGGCACTGACGAGCACTGTATTGTCTGTAGATGCCACTGTACTTGCGGCGAGTGCGTATGGGAGGGCATCAGTAGCCCTCCTGACCAGCAGGGGGCAGAGACTGTGACTGCAGAGGCAGGAGTGTGTTCAAGAAGAAAAACTGCTCAAGAAAAGTCACCTCCCTCCATCCCAACAAGCCAAAAATTCCCTCCAACTACACTGCAGCAGTCCGTCAACTCCAAGTCCGGTCCATACCTCAGTCATCTGGTATGGGGGTGTTACAGTTCCCATGGTAGATATAGACCGGTCCATCGCAGCGATAGTACAACTGAAACACGTCTCCATATCCGTGATCCCTCCACCAGGTGCACAGCTGGCGGTTCCAGCCACAGGCCAGAGCATAGAATAGTTCAGGGTGCTCCATGCCAATCATGGTGAAGAAGTCCTGGTCCCCAAGATGGCCCCTGAAGCGGTACTGGTCAGCTAGCTTGGCCACATTACCAGGGTCCAGCAGCTGGTTGTAGAGGGCTGAGGCCCTCATGGCCCCCAGGTCCAATAACATCACGCCACTGTTAAAGCCTGGAAGACCATCAGGAGGAGCATCCCCTACCATGGTCTGGGGGTTCTCCTTACGATACTGCCAGAAGGTGTGTCTGTGAGGGAGAAAGAAGTGTTGGGTTTAGGTTAGTCGTGGTGATAATCCGCAATTGGTAGAGCATGGCATTAACATTTCCAGGGTTCATTCAATTCCCACTGGGGCCACCCTATCTAAAAATACATAAAAAATGGCTGTGATATTTTGGGTAATATTCGGTGAAATATTGTCGTAGTGCCCTGCAACTGTAATTCACAGGTGCAGAAATGTCAGAAACCAGATGCAACACTTGACTCTTGCATGTGTAAAATGCTATGATCACTTTTTGAGTGGATTGTTAAAAAAAAAAAAAAAAAATGGTTTCATGCCAAATCTCAGACTCTGGAAATCTGAACTCAGTCCCTCCTCACACTGTGGGGAACTTGTAGACCAATGGTGAAATGTCTCATTCACATGTGCATTTGGGCTGATCGACGGTCAGGAGTGAAGGGCAGCTCTGTTTCACTCCAGGTCTGCTGAACAAACAGCACTGCGGTCCAAAACAGGAAGGCAGCCAGTCCAGGAGCAGGGTGGGAGTGCCAGAAACTCATGCCAACGCGGCTCCCTGTTCTGCCAACACACAAACTCCCAAGTAGCTCCAGTACTGGACATACGGTGATGTTTTCTATTACCACTGCATCTTTTTTTTACTGAAACATAAGATGTGGTCCAAAAGTCTCAGTTGATACTTCCATTTAAAAGTATTAATTTTTTTTGTTAATTATGTAATCTTGATTGAGAAATATCAATTAACAAAAAAATGTATTAGTTTTTGATAAATTTTTTTATGAGTTTTTAAGCATTTTTATGAGACCTAAGCCACAGGTCAGACAGAAAAGGACACCTTAAGTTATGACTAACAGACATGACAGGGCAAACTACAGCCGGCGGGCCAGGAAGTAAAGGCCAGGAGACTTTTAATCTGCCCTGCAGCCAAAGTTTTGAAGTAATAAAATGTAAATACCATTTGGTTATACTGTTTGGAATCTGTTTATGTTCTCGAACAGTACAACATCAATTGTAATTTTTCCAGAAAGCATGCCAACTATGCTAGCAATCTGTCCAAGGAAAAGGCCGCTGAACTTGCTACAAACTTTCCAGTTTGGCCAAATTTATGTGAAACAATCTGTGTTCACGCACAAAATAGCTAAGCACAGGAAGCCTTTCGCTTGTAAGACTGCATAGTAGAGATGGCTAGTCTACTACGCCAGGCTAATAAAACAGTTTGAGAGTCTCAATTTATTGTGCTGAACAATCACATGGTGAGGTAAACATGGAGCTGGCCACTAAACAAAAAGAAAACCAAAGGCTTCAATTTAAAAAAAAAAAAAATATATCACACTGGATGAAAGTACTGACACCAGCTTGGTGAGACTGGATCTACCATGGAGTAAAACTGACTGGACTACCAAAGAGAATACAAGACAAGGTCAAAGGAGAAACCCAAACGTGGAGGAATGTGTGATGAATGCATCATTCAACAGGAAGCCCTGTCTAAATGTGTTTAAGCTCGACCATGTTGTTAAAGAAGTCACAAATCTTGTGAGTTTTATACGAGCAAGGAGGCTCAATCACTGACAATTCATTCAACTGCTCAATGACAGATACAGAGCGCTGGGACTTATATCACTCAAATGTGTGTTGGCTAAGCTTGGGGCAAAGTCTTCAGATGTGCGTGGCACACAGCGGCATGTTGAGCAACTTACATCCCGAGTTCTCCCACTGCTTCTATGATTTTGTTAAAATTTAGTGAGATGTCTTTCTGTTTTCCAACGGTGAGAAAGCACCACCAGGCGCTCAGCTGGAACTGATGGACATCCAGTCTGACAGTGCTTTGAAGAACACAGCCCCATTAAACCAGTTCTACGGCTCACTGAATAAAGTTTCCAAACTTGAGAACACACACCCAGAGGATTGTTGTTTGGATCAGGTCCAAATATGTTTGTGAACAAGTTTGTTGCACCATCATGAACTACAAAACGTCCTGCCACAGGTTAAATCTGACAACTCACCAGTTGTCTGCTATTCGCAGGGTCTCCACATCAGAAATGAGACCAGACTTTGATGCTCTTGCCAAAAAGGGAGAGCAGCTCCACTGCTCACATTAAGACAGAAATTACAGAGTGGGGAGCCAGATGATTGCAGGTTAGCCTATGTTTTATTATGGTGATACAGTAAGTATCATGATACAGACCTACTATTAATATGCCACTGAATTGCACATTTATTCATTCATTTGGATGCAGATGCATTGAGGACTCCTTCATATGAAGTCCTGTGGTCATTTTCTTTAAAGTATGCTCCGTTTGTGATTGAGATTGCACTTCATTTGGGAGAAAATGTGCCCCATTCCAAAACAGGCCTGGAGGCTTATTAATAATAATCAGTAAGTCATTTGCTTTGTACATGAGCAACTTATTGACTCAGGCATATAATATAAATCATATAATATACATTTATTTCAACGGGTATGGTTTCATGCTCAAGCCATTTTATCACTGGTTTGGAAATGTATATAATATCTCTAATGTTTACCACACATATGGATCATGAAATATAGCTGTTTCACATTTGCTCTTGTTACTCACAGACTGTATATTACAAAGCAACAAGGTTGAATTTTTTTTACAATGTGCTGTCAAATAGCTTACATGGGATCAGGTATCAGGACAGATTTGTTTTGCAATCCTACCAGCACATCTAGCCCCACATAACTATTCACATTAATGTACAACCACTAATGCACCAAAGGCATTAAATGTGTTTTCACACATTTACGGCAGCATGTGGCCCTTCATTTGCTTGCCGACCCCGGACTTAGCCTCCTACCTAACATCTACACTGCTGGATAACAGCTAGCATGAAGATCACTCAAGGAATCTAATCTTCAGGGGATTTATTGTCTTTCCATAGTAGCTACAGTCTGCTGAGGAATATGAGGCTAGAGAAGCTTGGTAGCCAGGCTGTGTGTTTGCTCAGCTGTGGTTAGCTTAAAGGACTCCAGTTCTCCAGTTCAGCTCTATACCTTCCCCTGCAGGTCACACAGTCTGAACCTCCACCTTCATCCATCATTCATCTCACAGCTTGATACAGCATATGAATCAGAATCAGTTTTTTTGCCAAGTATGTTTCCGCATTGGTGTTTGGTGCATAACAATGAGCATAGCAAGAGAAGAATAAAAAACAAGAATAAAAGTACTGTAAAAGGCAAAGGTCAAGAATACAATATAAAATAGAAAAATTCACACTAAAATATATGAAAAGATATGAGAAATAAAAGTTGTAATAACAATAAAATAAAAACAATATGTGCCATATATATGATGCATGGGCATGTGCAAAAGTTCGGTGCGTTTTAAAGAATATGTGCAATGTACAAAATGTTGATTAGGCCAGTTGCTGACGGGAAGAAACTGTTCTTGTGGCGTGAGGTTTTGGTCTTGATGGACCGCAGCCTCCTGCCAGAGGGGAGTGACTCGAAGAGTTTGTGTCCAGGGTGGGAGGGGTTGGCTACAATTTTACCTGCACGCCTCAGGGTCCGGGAGGCGTACAGGTCCTGGAGAGATGTCAGATTGCAGCCAATCACCTTCTCAGCAGAGCAACTGACACGCTGCAGTCTGCCCTTATCCTTGGCAGTGGCAGCAGCGTAACAGATTGTGATGGAGGATGTGAGGATGGACTCAATGATGGCGATGTAGAAGTGCACCATCATTGACTTTGGCAGGTTGAACTTTGTCAGCTGCCGCAGGAAGTAAATATGGCGAGTTAAGGCTAGTTAAAGTGGATGGGGAAACATACATTCCAACCAATAAGCCCCTGTTCAGCAAACAAGCAGGCAACATGTTCTCATAAGCAACATGTTCTTCAGGGAATACTGGGCCAGATAGGCCAGGAAGTGAGATCCATCAGTAGGAATTCCAAAAGGATGGCAAATTTCATGTCCATTGCTGGTGTGAAGGCATTGGAGGGCACTGAAGTGATTAAGATGGACTGAATTGAAGTGACTCAAGACATGACATAACATGCCATTTTATTCAAAGTGCCTTATAATGCATTTTGCATGGATTGCCCCCATGGGAACTGAAGCCCAACTGAAGCTCAACCTATTGAGCTAAACATGACAGTCACAGTGGGGGTTTCCATGGCTGAGTTAGCCACTGATCGAAGTTATGGGTTATGGGGGTGGAGTGTGACAGTTTGCTTAATGGGTGTATTTTCATCATGGTTTTCTTATATTCTAAATTTTTTGTATGCTCTTAGTTCAGAGATTTTGTCATCTGAGAATGTAGCCTGGACTCTCTGGTATGCTGGCATGGACGTGCACACTGACAGCACACTTGAGCTCTGGCATATTGGCTGAACAGAGCCAAACATACCGTTTTCTTGAGGAAAGTTTGAAAACACTGGGAGGGTGAAACACAGTGCATCACGCCGTGCATCATGCCGTGCATCACGCTGTCTGGCTATGCATCCAGCCCCTTCCTCCCTGTCTCTTATCTCTCCTGTGGATGTGCTCAACTTCCTCTCTCGCCCTTCTTAAAAGGAGGCATTGAGACAGAGCTTCAGAGGAGCAGGAGGGCTCACAAGGATATTAGACTCTGAAGCCAGGAAAACAACAGTCTGCCCTTTGAACACTTTACTCTCAATGGACGGCACTTCAAGCTCCTGCACAGAAGGACCTCGAGAGTGAAAACATGTCGTACTTTGTTGACAAAGACCTTTTCCCGCATCTCGCGGGTACTCCTGGGTATGGTCTTCTAAGCATCTCAACTGCATGCACACCTGTGTATGGCTGCTGTGCTTTGTATCACTAAATACACCTACAATTTTCCCTATTGTCCTCAAGGTTATTTTCCTATCCTCTGCTGACCTGTAAAAGAGGATAAAAAGTTGGGAAAACTGTGTTGTACATTGTAAAGTGGTTGTAATAAATGGACATGGGTATGTCGTTTATATCCAGCGTCTACTGGCTCACTTATTAATTCAGGTCAATAAAGGATGAGCCATATGAAGCAGATGCCTTTCAGATAAGGAGGTTAACTGCTGCCCTTACTGATATGAGACATAATGGATTTATCTACAGCTTCCATGAACATAAGGGAAGGGTGCACAATAAAACAAGAGGACACATACCAGACAACACAGAAATACAATGATTCATCTCACCACAAGACCTTTTGCTTTTAGCAAATCCTTTCATGAGTATGTCAAAGTTATGTCACCCTGTTTAAAGACAGGGTGACATTGTTTCTACGTTGATCATTTTCACATAGTGTTCATGATTGGGGTGGTTGATATATTTCTATCAAGACTATAGGTTGCTATACTGTGGGTGTAGGTTTCTTTCTGGCTAAGTGTTCACTTCAAGATATACAAAATGCTCTGCTCCATGTGCTGAGTGGCTAACAGCCAAGGCAGTGAGATTCTCAGCCCAACAAACAAGAGGCTGAATGGGAAAATAAACCTCTCTCTCACACACAGAACAGAAATAACTAGGTATAGGCCAACCCTCTGGAAATCTTCGGACGATGAAATATTCATGGGGCAATGTGCTGGCTTAAAACACATGGGAATGGAAGACTGATATTACGGTGCAGTACAGACGAGCAATGCAGTCAGCAACTTTGTAAAATAATGCGAATCACCATTTAAGTCATCCTGTTTCTCAAGTGAACATAAGTGAAATGTAGAAGCAGCCAGCCTGTTCTAAATGCAAATTCATTAGCTTGGCCCTCTTGGTGCAAATAAACATCAGCGGGAAGATTGTGAAGAGGATGATGAGGCCTCTTATTGTACATGCTTCCTCACCCTGCAGCTTGGTCAGGTCTAGTGGGACTGGTGGATTCTCCCAGTCATGCTTCGCTTTTATTGCTGCCCTATACACACATAGCAGCTGTAAGATCAACTGTGCTTGTTCACATAGCCTTGTTGTACAGTGTCTCGGTTTGCTAGCTGGGGACTTGCAGCCCCCATGAACCATTTGTCTCTCTTAAGTCATGTGTAGGGTCTACGTGCACTGAGACACATTTAGGGAGAGCATGGTCAGCAAGGGCAACATTTCCGCAGCATTTTCCACAGCGCTGTTTTGACATAAGGGACTTACTTTATGTCGAATAGGAACTCAGTGCAGTCCATTTTTCAGTGACAATATTGAGCCAAAATAAGTGATTTTTTAAATCTGAATCTTGAAATTTGACAAATATTTACTATGAAAATAGATGTTTTAAAAATGTACACTTGTTCCCGCTTCAATTTCAGTCCAACTTGAACATCACAAAACAGCAGAACATGTTTAATACATGTGCTCACATTTCTAGTAATCTGGATGTAAAAACATCACTTGCAGTGAGATCATTAAAATACATCAGTGTAAAATGTACATGATTTTTTTCCAATAAAATTCTTATATAAAAGGAACATCAGGGACTGTTTACAGGAGGGACTGCAGGCTCGACGCGCAAGTGCATGTGTTTACAATTACTATCTCAGCAGAATGCTCTCCCTCATATCAAATACCTCTCAGTTGTATTCAACAAGCAATAGAGGATCCTGGACAGAGTTTGGCCAACATTACCTGTGTGCTCACATCAAGAACATAGGGTGACCGCAATGCGTACATGTATCATTTCTTTTCGAGCTGTTATCTTGCACATCGGTCACATCTTTGCGCTTTCTGATGCTTGACTACTTTAAACTGGCCACCTCGACCTTCGGGTAGTAGTGAGATTTGAGCGATTGGAACATAATGCAGCACTGGTCCCGGTCATAATGTTTTCATATTCAGTCTTTCCTAGTCTTTCTCTGTGCCTGTACACCCAAACCGGTCTCAGTCCAACTAGACATGCAACCTCTTAGCTAAGATCAAGATGCCGACGAGTGCCCCTGCCTCTGGTCTGCCAGTTCAGAGCCATCGTCGCCTGCCTCTAATTTTCTCTGCCAACCTCTCAAGTAAAGTGTCTCTCTCACTCTGAAAAGAACGTCAAGCATTAGCAGGCAACGGGGACACTCTGTGCTACTAACCCATCCAAATCTGTCCTCCACTTTGTTCAGAAGGAGGAACGGCTTGATCTCTGAAACTTGCTTATAAGACTTTTGCTGATAAGAGGGGCGTCTCGTTCAGGGGTAAACAAATGAAATGTCTCGTCCTTTTCATCACAAAAGCAGTTTGGAAGACTGAAGCAGGTGTATAAAAAAAAAAAAAAAAAAAAAAAAAAAAAAAAAAGGGGAGGGAGGGGGGGG
>OOFE01033402.1:2483-19255 GCA_900323365.1 Monocentris japonica | reverse complement strand
TTTTACTCCCCCCCCTCTCCCAGCTCTAACCCACACCTTCTTTCTCTAATGTTTGTCCATTTTGAGGGATGTCGTCTTAGGTGCCTACTTAGCGCTTCCCGCCACTCCAACCCAGGTTAATAAATTGATGGAGCGCAGGAAGGAGACTTTCATACAATAGAGAAGCAGCTGTCAGCAGCAGAGTTGCAATAAAGAAAATCGCCTGAGGGGTTAGAGACAGACGGAGACGAGCGGAGACAGGGGAAGGCGAGGAGAGGGGACTCTGCTTCAGGTGACCGAGTCGCGGCGGAGGCGCGTGGCATGTGTGATTAGGGAGCACCGCTTCTGGAAAAAAAAGCAAAGCGCCCGGCACAGAGAAAGCGCTCACTTTGCTAAGGTGGATTACAAAGCGAACAAGCCTCAGAGCTGACCAGTTCCTCCTCCCCCTCCCCCGGTGTTTATATCACTTGACGGATCTTCTCAAGAATCATGAATATGTCGCCTCCAGACCGCAGGAAAAACATGCGAGCACTGGCTTTGGAGATTGGCATCCGAGTTCTGCTTTTCGGAGTTTTTGTGTAAGTATAGCCCACCCAATTGACTTTTTACATTATTTTGCAAAGCTGATCCATCTCCTGAAAAACGAGCTCATTCAGTTGCATGACTCTGGCTGTCGATGCACCGCTTGATATGCCTTAGATAGTGAAGTGCTGGGTCCGGGTTGATTTGCCGCGGCGTGGTGCTGAACAAACAGCTCCTACTGCGAGCCCGCAGTTCAGCACCACGGACAGATCCCCAGCCGAGCCCACTAGTGCGGTGGAGCCACAGACACCTCGGTCACAGGTTGCATTAACTGTGACCGAGGTGCTTTGGCAACTTTCAGGCTTTTTTTTAATTGAAACTTTATTTTGGCATTGGACGGTGACGCTGGGAAATATCCTAGTAGCCTTTTACGTGTTTAGAGAAGTGATGGTTAGTGATATTGTGCGTGTGTGTGTGTGGGTGGGTAGGACAGGAGTCTTAAATGAGAGAGAGATGAGCAGGCAGACAGAGAGATATTTGACAGCCGCTTATACCCCCCCAACCCCCATTAATAGCCAGACAATCAGTGATAGCAGCACTTATAGCTATGCTGAATCCCTTTTTTGGAAGATGACACTTATAGGGGAGGTTGTGCCTTTGAGGCATGAAATGAACTACAAAGTAATATGAACATTATTAGTTGTTTACCTGACCTGGAGCTATCATGCCTGGTTTGCATCATGATTATATCATTTATTGATTTTCTGCTTGATGTGATCTGAAAATTCCCGGGGTCTGTTATCTGAAATGACTCACCTTGCTGCGGCTTTCATTCCATCTCCAACAAAATCAGCTTCCCTGATTTGGAGTGTATAGCCGCTCTGCCTGCCTAGCCTCTGTATGCTATCATTAATATCTGTCCTTGGGCTAAGTGGCCTGGCTCCATGTGTGCTGTCACCCATAACAGATTATACAGCCATGTAGCCAGCCTGATACAGCACATTCACAGCGCTTCACATGGGCAAAGTCAGCTGGAGGTATTTGATCAAAGAAAAGAATGAAAAGGAGGTATTGGATAACCTATCATGACACTGAAGCATCCTAGTCCTTGGTGTGTGTGTGTGTGTGTCTGTGGGGTGCACATTTGTGCATGTATGTGTGCATGTGGGTGTCAGCTTGTACATGCATGCATGTATGCATGTGTGTGTGTGTGTGTGTGTGTGTGCGTCTTTGTTGTTGTGTGTCATTGTTTCAGATAACATAGGTACAAAACAATTTCCCACAGTATCTTCTCATCAACTGCAGCATTCTACCACAGTAGCCTTCCCAGTCACCGGGGTGTTGATGACTGTAATGAATTGAATTTAACTGCCCATATTCTCTTGCAGTACACAGCAGGCTAAGCCTAATAAATTGTGTTTGTTATGGAGCTCCATCAGTAATCTTCATCTGCTCTGTATTTACAGCAGTACCCACTCACTATTTGGAGTACATCACATTAAATCATTAAATGAATGATGAAAGCCTCTCCTGGACACTCACCAAACAATCGAATAAGATTATAGATTGTAGTTTACTACTCATACACAAACATGGATCTGCAACACAAAAACACATTAATGCATGTGAGTGCACACACAGACACACACACACACACACACACACCTCCACGTCTGCATATTGCCCTCCCGTGGATAGGATAGTAGCATCCGGAGAGTGATTTGGCATCTTGGCCAGTCACACAGACAGTGGAGATGGATTGCAATGTGAGCACTGCAAGCCAGAAAATTCCATTGTTTGGTTCATTTTTTATTTAATGTACATGACGTAGGAACAGCAGACATAAACATTGCTGACATCATGTCACATACAGTAGATTATGACATGAGCCACTTGGCAGCGACTTGGGAAGCATTGATTGAAAGGCAGTATCCATCGGAAAACATAGGAGCTTAAGGCTTCAATCCCCAGGAAAAATGAGACGCAGCATGTGTTTTGACATTTTTATCTATCCTAAACTCTGGCATAATGCATTTCCGTGAAGCTAGAAGTACCTGTTGTTTAGAACAAGCCTTTTGCCCAGCAGATAAGAGAAAGTAGCCCACTGGCCCTGAAGGGCAGCAGTTGTCTGATCCTGACTCACCTTGAAACCTGAGGTGAAGTCAGCGTAAACAGGGCCAAGTGATCTTTGTGATGTTTTTCATAGAGGGAATAAGGGATAAGGGCTGTTTAGCTCTTGGACAAAAGCTCTACTTGTATCTGGAAGGAAATTGCTGTTCCTGCACAATGTCAAGATGTGATAGTATAGTTTTATCTTGGGAATAGAATTGCAGCCTTATATGTGCATGTTGGTCAAAATTATTTTGCAATCATGTGTTTCCTTGCTTCCTTGCTTAGTTAAAACCTTGCTTCTCCCATTGGAATCCCATTATATATTCTCTACCTCTGCTGTTCAGTTAAATTGGACTAATTGTGAGAAAGAAATAGCTGGTATGCTCATTTTGCTGTTCATATTCCTTTGTAATTGTGAACATATACCAAGGGATGCTGAAAATGAATTATTTAATCATTTGGTTTGGGTTTGTAACCAGAGTGGATGCTTCAGAGAGTTATCTTTAATAGGAGATCACACAATGTTCTAAAGGGGATGCAAGCTCTTTCATTCTACTATCTTTGATCCTAATTAAACAACATTGATTGCAACACCACGAGACAAGGCACTTATTCTCTGTTGTTTTAAATGTGGTTTGGTGAAACTATATGCTGTTTTCAGATATTTTGGATGTATTGCCAATATTTTGCACCGACAGTGCTTGACTGGTCAGCCACATCATCTGTTTTTTTTTCACCGTCTCTGTTTGTTTAAAAATATCCATTCACATCTAAATTCTTCCAGAGATGGCCCTCCTTTGAGGGAAAATTACTTTTTTGTCTGCCCTTGCTTTCCAAACTGCCTGTCTGTTCGAGGCCCCAGGAGGTGCACTGACCTTAGCGACGGGCCAAGTTTGTGACGCTAGCTTGACCCTGTGCTATCACACTGCTAATGCCATGCAGTCATCATAGCATGGGTCGCATTCCAAGAGTCACGGAGCACCCTGGAGTAAAACAAAAGTTCAATCTAAATGGAAATAGATCTTTGACATTTAACAAAGTGGAAAAACAAAAGCTGAAAACAGAAACTGTTGTTAGATACACAGAAAGAGATGATCATGAGGTTGGTGCAATTTCACTTTCCATGTAATCCGGAGCAAAACGAGCAAGAGCTTAGACAAATACCAAGAAGTTATTTCTTTCTTGAATGGTTGTGAGGCAGCGCTAATTTCCTCCATCAATCAACACACTCTCAGAGTTGAACTTGAACTCCTCTGCTTATGATAGATGCTTGGATACTCTAATAAGCAGGTATATTCCAGGAAATATAGAAAAATATTTGCTCAAAGGAGAAAACCAGAGAGAGAGAGAGCGCGAGAGAGAGAGAGTGATAGAGAAAGAGAACGAGAGAGGAGGTGGAGTAAGGGAGATCCGGATTGTTTTGAAGTTTGACCGATTAAGACCAGGGACAGAACAACAGCAGATGGAGAGGTATTTTCATCAAATAACAGACCACCTGCACCACTCAGGGAACTCCTTAAGACAAGAAGGCAGTTGTTTTAAGGACTGATGTACACAGAAAAACAGAATGGCTTTGTTTGTGCCAAGGATAACAGTTTGGGAATAGACTCTCAAATATTACATGGATTTACTATGGTGGTCGAGCAGGGACATTTTTTATCCCATATACTGATGTGTAAGTCATGCCAGCATGTCCAACATTGGTACATGAGATGATGTGCACAAGAGTTACACCTTCTAAAGCTTTTGATATGATCTGAGCATTTTATGGATGAAATGACACGCTGTCAAATGAGATGAACAGAGGAGGCTCCACTTGTAAGACAACACACGCCCTTCAGCCTTCGAAAAAACAGAGCTTGGCTCATTGCATATCATCCTCTCCTCTCAGAGAAGGGTTTAGGAACAGCCCCGGGATACAGCCCAGATCCTTGGCAAGTCTCAGAAAGCCTTGTGAGATGTTGAGGAAGAACAGAGTGTCAGGCCTTAGAGCGTTTAAGAATAAGCGGATTGTTTAGCTAGCACGTTCAGGATGGGGTCTCTGTCGCTCTGGTTTTGGGGAGAAAATCTCTTTGTAGAGGGTTTGTCTCGGTAGTTGATATGTGGGGGGAAAAAAAAATTCTCAACTAGGCCAATACTGTGGTTACTTCTCAGTGGATTCGATGGTATTACTGCTAAACTGAATTAATAAAGGCACATTTTGTGGCAACGTGTTCAAATGCTGCTCATGCTGCTGAAATGTCTAATGTCTGTGCATTATCCTCAACTCCACTAGCAGACGTTTTGAAAAAGATGGCCCAACTGTTTTAACATAAACTGTACTAACAAGTAGTACAAGAATTGCTGACTTGTGTAAGAAAATGAAAATGACTGTAAGAAAATGTGAGCTATCTCTTGCTGGGGTAATCTGCTGTTTTTGGCTGCTGTGCGGCTATTTGAGGGGATTCTCTCTCCGCATTTACTCAGTTTGACAGCCAAGTGAGGCAGTGAAGGTCTTCAAATCCCTGACCTTCATTTTCTTTGAGATGAAGGAAATTGAGACTGCAAGCGAGGCATTTGACAACTTCTTTCTGGATGGACAGGGGAATGCTTTCAGAAAGGATGCTGTTGACACAAATTGACCAGAGATACTGGGAAAGCAATGAGAATTGATAGTGCTGCAGAAATGCAAAGCATTGCTCCAAACCAGCTACGATTGTTGTAGTGTTTAAGTATTGATCTTTGATAGAGAAGAGAGAGTGCAGAGAGAACACCTATTGTGGTACTTGATTACCTAAAATCTACTTTGATCGATTACGTACTTCGTACTGCCCTAGCTTTTGAAAAATGTCAGCCCATTTAGGGACATCCAATTAAGACAAACAAAAGAAAGGCTGGGAAGCAATGCTGATACGATGAGGATTTGTCTGTTGCATGCCAAATATGAGTCGTTACCGTGGTGCATTATATCGGAGAGGTGTGTGAGAAAAAGGGGGGCAACAGACAGACAGAGAGAAAAAGGCAAAAGGAGTCTGAGTGGGGCGGGGTGAGAAGTAGAAAGCTGTTGAGATTGAACTTGAGACGGGCAGAGTGAAGGGAACATTTATGTAAAGAGAGAAGAAAAGGGAGAAAGACGAGTAAAGAGTGAATGGGCGGAAACGTTAACGCATGGAATAGCATGTGTCTATATGAGAAAGAGAGAGAGAGAGGGGCTAGAGAGAGAGAATGAGAGAAAAGCATTGCATCTGCAATGTCTACAGGTGCTGTGGCGGAGATGAGTGTGATTCCAATGAGAGCAAGAGGCCGTTGGCTAGCGCCTGAAGACCGGGGATTCCCCGACAACTCAGTCTGTCGCCTCGTTAAACCACTCTGGCGTTTCATTCGCCACAATCATTTGATCACCTTATTACATCTCTGCTGTCACCTATCCAACCCCATCTCTCTATCCCTGCATAGGACTCAGATCACTCAGATCCTCTTAATCACTGCGTTGACTTAGCCAGGACAGTTCACCGAGCTACTTCCTGGTATGTGAACGCACCGCACACCAATCTAGAGATGCTTGCGGGACTTCTGCTATATTGCCTGGTGTACAGGTGCACATAGCAGATACCAGCCAACCAGCCAACGAATACACAGATATTGGTGTATGTTCTCATCACATCAGGGTAAATTGACAAATGGGCTAAACTCCTAAACACGTGGTGTGTTCCTGTAACACTTAATCAGACCAGTCCCACAGTCTCACTCACTCACATCTAATTTTCACTAGGAATCGCCTGCTATGAATTCTCTCCCGCTTCTCGACGTGAGATTCATATTCATCAAGGCAGACATATTTGCACGATATTGCTTTGGATTCATTTCATCATGTCTTAGGCATTAGGTGCAAATATTTTTATTTCAGTGCCTGCAGTTGGTAGAACAAGTATTTGGGGGGGAGAGCATCACCACTTTCCCTCAAGTTCACGGTTTGAAATGCCTTGCCCCCTGAAGTTTAATTAAAAAAAATGTTTGTCATATATTGAACACTTGCAGTCTTCCTCTCAAATCCACCCTCATCCCCAGCCCAGCCTCGTGGCTTTCATTACAAAGTGAAATTAAGAAAATTAATCAGATGCCACCGTGTTTACGGGGGTGCATTTAATCAAATTCCACTCACTGGAGATCCAGGATTAAAAGTTTGTGCTTATGCTGGTAAGGATTTAAATCAATAAGGGGCATTTTCAACTGGATAATCACTTGTGTATGAGTTTATCTTCCAGTATCTTCCAGAACAATACATCTTTGTGAATCCTTACTGCAAGATAGCATTCTGGTAAATCTTCATTGTTCAATGTTTGTTAATCCTGTTCATGATTTTATTTTACCTTTAAAGAGACTTGTCCAAATTCCTGATATCAAATCTGAAAATCATATTTCAAAAGTTTCAATCTAGCTACGTATCTTGTTTATTTGTTTGTTTGATTGATTGAACACTTCCTTTTCCCCGTGTGCCCGCAGTACTGTAACTACTCTACATTGAGTTGAGTATTTTTCTGATTGTAGAGGTAGATGATTAAATGTTGAAGCATGGCTGGTGTTCAGTGGCAGGAAGGATTGTGGAGGGATTTTGGGGAGACGCTGGAGGTGCGGACGGAGTGTGGAAGTGACAGTACCTGTCACAGGACGGAGCACAGAGGAAGATCCCTGCACTGTTTTACCCTTCCTCCCATCATGCTCATTCTATTCTCGTACTCTGTCCTCTCTCTGCTTTCCTGTCTGTCGCTCACTCACGCCAACACCCCCTCCCTCGCCCCTCTCCCAGGTATTTTGTTGGATCCATTCCATTACTGTCATTTCCAACCCTGTACTCTTATCTGTGTGAAGGCAGATGAGGGAGTGAGGAGATGGAAGACAAATTCCTCCCTCAGCAGTCTCCTGGCTCAAATCTCAAAGTATATAACAATAGCCCTCTCCCCCTGGAGTAGTCTTTGTCATCTGTGTGTGTGTGTGTGTGTCCATCCATCAGGCCCCTGGGTTTGGCTGTCAGACCAAACATTGATGGTTCCTTTGTGGTTCCCTTTTTCAGACAATGCAGTGCAGACGGCTATTTCACTCTGTCAAAACTTTCTGCCACTGCCAGGTGAATCAGTGGGTATATATACCATCTCATACTGGAAGGAAAGAGTATAATTTTTCAGATTTTCAATAACAGGAAGGATTACACAGGTATGTCCAGTGGTGTAGTAATAAATAAAAAGGTAAGTAAACTATGACTTTCAGTCGGTGGTCGTTATAAGGCAAACAACCACCAATATTATTATTATTATTATATTATTATTATCAAAAATCTATTTTAATTTCAGAAAACATGAATGTATGACCAGTCTACTACTCTATATCTGTATTAAATTTGTGCCATAAAGATTTATGTCAGCCTAAAAACTTGTTTTTTGTGTGTTTACCCACTGTTACATACCTCAGTGTGTCTGTGCATGTGTGCAGGTGTGTGTGTGTGTGTGAGAGAGAGAGAGAGAGTGCATGTGTCTGCCTGTATGCATGGGTGTGCATGTATGTGTCTGTGTGTATGTCTGTGTGCATCTCTTCATTAGTGCATCTTGGCATCTGATGCTACTAATGGCCTGGTTTAATGCTCGGTGGGAGTGTGGGGGTGTGTGCCTGTTTTCCTTCTCTGCTGCGTTCCATGAATGAGCAAAGAGTGCCGAGCAGGAATTTCTCTTCTGATGCTGTCGTCTTTGACATTTGCTAGGATGAATAATGAGCATGTCGACACTGATAAATGTCAGTTTGGTGGCCAAATCCCATATCTGTGCTGAAGATCACAGTCACTGTGAGTGATCATGGCGTCTTGGTCTGATTCTTTCCACCTCCCTCCTTCCCTCCCTCTCTCTTGCTCTCTGACACTCTCTGCGTGTTTACCTTCACGCCTAACTTATCAACACCCAGCCGATGCGCAAACAAGCAAAAGCACACATACAAATGCACATGCACACCTACTGTATGAACACGCAAGCGTCTACACACACACACACACACACTTCTGTACTGTAGGCCGCCTCCGCTGAGAGCTGAAGCACTGTGTGTGCTAAGCTCAAACACACACATTGGCTAACCTCTGAGATGACCGTAGATGTCAGTTGTTTTGCCTGCCAGCTTCATTTTCTGTGCCTGAGCAGGTCTGTTTTTTTTTTTTTTTTTTTATGATAAGCCACAGGTTGAAATTGGAGATGTAGCATAACCCAGATTTAACCTTGGATGATTACAAAACTTAAGTATACTGACAAATAATTTCCTTGAGTCTTCACCCTTCAAAGAGTGTGGCTTAACCAGAGGTCACAGGATGACTACATAGTGTAGGTGAGTGGAGCTGTTGATGTGAGCATTAGTGTAATAAACCCTGAATGTAGGTACAATACAAACAGTTCTGTTTCATAGCACTTATTAAAGGAAAAATCCACCCTAAAATACTTTAACACGCCAGCTATTGCCCATGCGCCTTGCATTTCTGGGCTAATCTTCTTGTTTGGTGGTGTATTTTTCTTATTCCCATGGATAACTGCCAAATGTAGACAACATGATGTCATGTTGAGATATTTCCATGTTACAATGGTGTTTGATAGCAGAAAATTCCTCAGTGATCTAAAATGGTAACAGAAAATTATTTTGCTGTCAGTCCCTCAGACTTCTTTCTAGACTCATTTTGCACCAATGTTCAACAAACATACAGGGAGAATCCATTGTAGAAGAGGCAGCAGTGGTACCAATCTCTCCACCGACAGTAGCCTCAGTGGACCATAATGTAGTAAGGGGTGCGACTCTTTGCCTTTTCTCGCCAACATGTTAATAAATGCCCCTCTCTCTGGGGGTTGTCGAAAGTCACTCTGGGAAATGTAAGAAATCATTAACTGAAGTAGAAGTAGACAAGGCAGGTTGAAGTATAGGATACGTTAAAAAAAAAAAAACGTTTTTACAAAATAACTCCTGGAATGCACTGAACAAGACAGATTGATGACATATAACAGTGTATCTGAGGGTGTATTTTTCCTTTAACTGTGTAAAGTGTGATAACCAACAAATAGGTCTACGCAGCATAAAAATACCAAGTGTAGAACCTAAGGTGAGAAACTCAACAGATCAGAGCTGATGGTAATGGGCTGGTAAAGTCAATGCATTTACCCATCATGCTCAACGAAGAATCCTGCTGTGCCCCCCCCCCGACATGCTTCCTTGATTCTGCAATCCCTCTGTGTCCCCTGGCCGTGTCTTGCCAGCTCCGGACCACTGGATTTCCTAATGGCTGTCACACAGACGGGCCCCTGACCTTTTTGAAAGTGTCCCTGGGGCTTTTCATCATGACAAGATACCTGCAGTCAGCCCTCATTTCTCTGCTCATTATATTGTTTCTTCTTTAATTCACCTCCTTGAACTGGCCACTTGAAAGGATAATTACACAAAGTGATAGAAATTGATCCTGCATTTTCTCCTGCGTCCTCCAACAGGGTTTTGATCGACAGGGTGAGGATGCTGTTTTCTCTTGTATTTTCTCCCCTTTAGCCAACCGGAGAAAGGAAATCTCCAGGGAAACCAGAGCTGCCCGAGTGTCACTCACCATCTATCCTGCCCCCCTCCTCTCTCCCCCGCTTGTGACAGGGCTGGCGCTGAGCATTCTTGACACGTTTGGCCAAGCCCTGACTGTAACTACTAACAAACACAGAGACAGAGAAGGAAAATGTGTGACATTCACACCTGCATAGCAGAATACAGTATGTGAAAGCCACTGGGAAAATACATAATGTCTTGGCTGTCTGTTTTCAACTCATCCAAGAAACTGCATTGATTAACTGTGGTGGAACGGACTAATCCCTCTAAGGGGGATTCGAGACGTACCTCGGAAGTGTAATTTTCCCCTGTGCAGGTTGTTTGACTTTGTCCCACTTCTTTTCCACTTTATTCTCCTCCATCTGAGGCTATGATATTGGAAAACGGTGTGAGATCTGATGTGCATAAAGCTCCACTCCTCTGGCCTCAGTTCTGTCTTCAAGCCCCAGCTTTAAACCCATCCCTCTTCCACAACCTCCACAACCTCCACAACCTCACATCCCGCCTCAATACCCACTGTTTCCAAGCATCTCTGGGCAGTCTGGCCCCTTTACAGCCAAAACGTGCTCTCTATTACTTGAAGTTTCCGGACCAAAGGAGGCCCATGGGAATCTGCCAGGTAGATTGCTACTAAAGCCTGCATGGAATCTCCATGTCCCAAAAAGCACAGTTCTTCTTCGGCCTTAACAATCGACACCGCACATAAACGCACACTGATGGTCAAGACAGCAGTGCTGTGCTTTAGGCTACCGGTCCAATAAAGAAAGAAATATAACGCCACAATTAAATCAGATCTGTATCCTCAGTCTGCTCCCCTCTTTCTCCACTGCGCAACAACCCCTAATCGAATTGCAGCGACGGCGCTTTATTAAATCAAGGACACCCAGCTGTCTTTATTGTAATCCAGCCATGCCAGAGGAGCTAGGCTGGGCGGAATGCAAACTCAGGATTTTTACTGTGCACAATAATAAATGGTAATAAATGGTAATGTTTCATGACAGCAACGTTCAGTGTGTTAGTTGTGGTTGTGGAATGAACAGGCTCACCTGCCGTGACTCACGTCTGTCAATCATGGAAATGTTACCATGTTGAAACATTGAGACAGCACATCTCACGGACGTCCAAGCACCTGATGGTGAAAAATAACATTGTGAAAAGACATTAGTGTATTTCTGTCATACCAGGGCCAAAAGGTGTTAACAAATACTGTTTACCATTTGGTTTAGCCTACCTGTGTGGGTTTGGCTTGTCACATAGGACAACACAGTGCATGCCACAAAGTTTAATCAGTTAATACTTTTTTGTGTGAAAAAGTTTGCGTGCAAAAAGTGTACTTATAAGGTAGTCAGAGAATAAATTTCACCTCGTTCTACGACATATTTCAGAGTCCGAACCGTACGGTTAGTTGTACTTCGACTCCCTATTTACTGACAACTTAACTTACTCATGCAATGTGCTTATAACTATATTTATATAGTACCTTAAACACTTTTGTTATAGAGTGCTTCACAAGTTTAAACAGCCAAAAAACATATTCCAAAAAAGCAGATAAAACACAGAGAGAAAATTGGGTATTTAAACGATTTATAATCATTGGATTATGCTGACTGAACACATTTTGGGGAACTTGTTCCACAGTCTAGGGGCTGCAATCGTAAAAGCATGATCTTTAATTTGAGCCTGGACCATGGAAACCTAAAGGGCATAGGAGTGTCTTTTGTCTACCCATACACTGTTGCTGATTCTGTCACTATGAGAATAGCAATTGCAAATACTTGAAAATAGAGTTTTCTGTTTTCCACTCTCTACCATTCTTCTTCTCTCTTCTTCTCTCTGCTTCCCATCCCTGAATCTATCCTCCCCACTCTGTGATCTTCTACCTACTCACCTACTCACCATGTTTTCACACGTAATATGTATTAAAGCCCAGGCTCTCATCATCCACCACTGACCATTTAGCTGGCCAAGTTTGCCAATTGGATTTCATAGCCTTTAAGAGGCCAAATGGGAAGTTACTGGTGGCAAATGAACCAAGAGATGCACTGAAGAGAGCAGGAAGTGGAATTTCCCTCAAGGCTCAGCACAACCTCTGATCCTCCTAGCCTGTAAATCTCACACAGCCAATTTTTACTCTCTCCCTGCTGTATGACTGAATGGCTGAAGTAATGAGTTGAGATGACATTAGGGAGTCATCAAATACGGTAGCAGCCATGTTTTTGTCCTGTCCTGCTGACACAAAGTGAAGAATGAAGTGAAGGGAAGCCTGGCTTCTGGCTATCTTTGAATTTACCCAAGAGAAGGGCAAGACATGTTCAGATGGATGGCCCTGATGTCATGCTGCTGCATATCAAGCACAGTGAGACTGTGACGGCGAAGTGGCAATTTTATTGGGCGCAAGCAGAGTTGTTCCTGTCTGCACCCGTTTGGTAATTTTGTGGCTCACCATGACATTGCTTGTGCGGAAATGGGCGGGGGAGTGCACTAGAGGGGGATGTCAATACAAATAAAATGGCACAGTCCAATTTTGTTGTCAAAACGCTTGTGCCTCTGCATACTAGTCTATGTCTGACATTGTGTGCATTCTGTGCTGTGGCTTTAGATGGCAAAAGTGCATGTGCACATAGATATCTCCAAAATCACATAAACTACAAGCAACCACCTCGTGACTGTGTGCCCTTCCCAGACAGTTTTTGGTCCAGCCAGTCTTGACTGTCCTCGTCTATGATGAAACTGTCCATAGCAGGGAGCACACTGCTTTTAAAGGGAATGACAGGAGCTGATAATTGACTCCAGCCCCTACCACAACTACTGATAATTTCAATCCAACCCCTTTTACAACAGGTGCCCACTGCTGCACTAGCACCTCTGGTCACAGTATTACCAAAAACCTGTTGGTCACGCTCAAGCGTGGTAGCGCCATGAACCAAACCTTTATTTGTGAAAGTGTGGCCCTAAGACTAACCCAGAACAGACCACCTGCTATGTGTGTTATGCAGTTCCTGTGAGTTCAGGACATTGTAAAACAACCTTTCCCCTTCCATTCCCCTTGAGAGGTGAAAGTCACACGCCCTGACTGCCAAGTGAGCTGTGCAGTGTAAGAGCTGCTCGGTGGCCTCCTGCACCTTTAGATAAATGCTGTGTAGTTTAATAAGAGCTCTGGGCTTTTGGCTCTCTCTTGGCCAGCCCCTGCTAGGAGGTATAATACGATCAATATTGATGAAAATGCTCTGCTTCTGTATGGATATATCCAGTGCACACACACACATATACACACACAGGGATCTAGCCAAAAGATTGCTTTCAGATGGAAGCTTGCCCAAAGTTAGTTTCATCCAAACTGAACTATTCCAAGCAACTCTACCCTCAATGGCGTTGCGGCATATCTGACAAATCGAGGAGGAATTTCTCAACTGTTTAACATTCTGTCGTGCTGGCACAGCTTAAGACATGTATTCCCAAGGCCGTGCCTGTATATTCTCCCCACGATGCATGAATCAAGAGCTTTCAAATCGGCTCCTCATATTGTTCTTGACGTTGCCGTATGCTGTATCTCTCTTTAAATGTTGCAGTAGGGTATAAGAGGAGGAATAGCTCAGTGTTATCTCCTTGCCAGTTTCGGAATATAGGAATTGATGATGAATTGGCCCGATTGCACGTCCTTTATGGAGGGGAGCAGAGGAAGATGCAAAATGCTAAAAAGTTCTTCTGTTAGAAGAGGTCAAATAAAAAGGTCAAATAAACCTATTCTGTATGGAAATGAATGTGGATGTTTGTCTGCATCCTGAGTCTATAGAACTTTGATGACCCCTACAATTAGGAAACCATTAGCTGGAAATTAGGCTTCTCAACACTGTACCTCACTAAAGTTTTCAGAAAGTATGATGTCAACATCGATTACCATTAGGAACTTCAAACCTTCTCCTGAAGCCTTACTCGGCTGTCTTGAGGCAGGCGGTGATTCGATAAGGTTTTGGCCCCATAGAGGGCATTGTCCCTGAGCTCCAAGACTTCCCGACAGAGAAATAGAGACAAATAAAACAGAATGAGATGCTCCCCAGGCAGCCAGCAGGCGGTGCTGAGTTCAGGGCCTTTTGTATGCCTTGTATTTATGGCCACTTAGTAAGCTCATCTATACTGGGCAGAGGGCCTGGGGTCTCATTGTAGCACTGATGGAAGTCTGCCTCTGCAGAGAAACAATGATCTGACCCTGCACTGTGAGTGGGCGTGAAATAAGATCAAAAAGATCAAAACCTCTTCCTCTTTGCAAGTCCATCTCCTTCTCTCCCCTTTTGCTGGCCCAATCCTGTTCTTAGATTTTGTGAAAATTCCCTGAGTTGCTCCCTCTTTTGTAGATATTTTTTCTACATGGATGTCACATCTTTCTCTTTCTCGCTCCCTTTCTGTCTCTCCCTCTCTCTCTTTCTTGCTCTTTCTCTCGTAAACGTACACACACACACACACACACAACACAAGTGCGCACAGGAGGGCTTTGAATCAATGTGATCAATTATTCCCCAGCAGGATAGATTGCGATGCATGCTGTGCCATTACTTCTCTGAGCTCTGACATTAGCTCTACTAATGTGGCTGTGATTTACATTGTCCTTCCTCCTTCACACTAGCAAATGTAGCTTCTGTCGCAACCTGTAAAGGATGCACTTATTGCTTTGATATCGGCCTGTAAATGACAATTTCCACAAAGGACAGCCGTGTCCATCCATGTGGTTGGAATCAAGGCTTGATTAATTCTAACTGTGTTTGGCGTAGGGAGCCTTGGAGCCCTTAAGGTGCGTCACAAGCCTGTTGCAGTCTCTTTTAATAAAGTTTTATAGTTTGAAAGAGGACAGTGAGGCAAAAATTCAATCTGAATCTCGAGCCAAGGGAAATCTTTTCTAGGCCGCATTGATCTGTTGGAGATTTGACACTAATTTTCCAAAAGAATGAGGAATACTATTCCAAAGCAGATCATCCCCAGCAGACATTTTGACATTGAACAGATGTTGATATGCTGAATGTTGAAAACCCATCTAAATATAGCGCCAAAATGAAAGTTGAGATGCTAGTAGTTGTCCATAGCTGCTACAGTACCTGTATCAGGACCTACATATCTTTCTGATATCAGTTCAAAATAGTTTCTAAAGCTGTTTTAATATGAAAAATGAGCATTTTAAACTGTTTGCTTGATTGCTGTCAAACGCTTGCTGGGGCAACTTCAGTTTAAATGTTCTGCCATTACACAACAGCATGTTTCATGAAATTCATGCCCTTTGAGGACCTTTGCAATTCCTCAAAGTTTTGTGCGCGTCTTTCCTAACATGAATCCCACCAAAACAAATATTCTGCAGATTGTTCTTTATCTCGGGGGTTATCCTGGGTGAGTGTGTCCCTGGAACTCATTAAGACACTGAGGGGCTGGATGCAAGATAAGCCCTGCACAGTGCCAGGTAGACTACTGCAGTAGTTAATGACCTGGGGGGATTGCGCGTGTGTGTGTGTGCATGTGTGTGTGTGTGTGTGTGTGTGTGTGTGGTATCATGGTTATGGCTTGACTGACTCTATCGCTCTACGTGCATCACTATGTTTATAATCCCTGGGGACTTTAATCGCATTCTCTGTCAGTGAAGTCTGAACAAGGGAGCTTAAGACAAGAGCAGCTGGGAAAATTGAGTAATTCATGAAGCATATTGTGTCATTAGCGCAGTGTAATTTATTGTGCACAGCATACCGTAAATGTAATGCAGTAGAGGTGAATCATGTGCAGCGACTCAGCAAGGTGTAAAATGAGCTAGCACTGATTACTTTGCTCTCTTGCAAAAAAAATCATGACACATATTAATCACCACACCAAAAAAAATAGACTCTCTGTAATGTTAACTGTGCTGCATGTCTTCACTGGAAAAAAAACGAAAGTTTGGAATTCCTGTATCTTGAGGAGAAAATGTTTTTTTAGGTTTCATTTTTTACCCGTGTCTATCCAGGAAGGTTTTCTGAACATGCATGCACCTTTTTTATCAATGGCCTGCTTCGCATTTCTAGAGTTTCACACATTCACACCTGGGAGCTGAGTACAGTACATCCTCTTCTACTGTTGGCTACTGAGCAGCAGATGGAGGATAAATGCCTTTTTCAAGGGCAAGCAGTTGTTGAAGGAAGGGAGAGCATTACTAACTTCTTCCACTGAGATTTTACCAGCTAGTCTAAAGAACTGAACCAGTGTCCTTCTGGTTCAGCCTTTAGGCCACCGCCTCACCTGTTTATTCCTCTTTGAAGTCTATTTTTTTTCTACAAGACCCAAATTCAGGCAAGGAACTTCACTCCTGTATACCTAGGCACTGTGAAACCTTGTGTGGTCTTTTGGTACAAATCAACTCTGTTCTTTATCGAATAGCATATAGTTTATAAAATGAAGTATAAGTTGTTTAATTGTGTAAATTTAGAAGTAACTTCTATGCTCTTTGTCTGTTAGTTTGCATGGACACTATAACACTGTTGTTTAACCAGTGCTTCTTTGTATGTATTATGCTATAAGCTATGTTGCAACTAAAGAGCCAGAGAGTTGAAATCACATTCAAACAAATC
>OOFE01033400.1:42618-55649 GCA_900323365.1 Monocentris japonica | reverse complement strand
GCGCAGCATATTGTGTTCAGCTTTGGTTGTATGGCTGGTGAATGATAACAATGATTAGTGATACATACTGTAAATACTGTTCATATGTAATCATAATGATGACTGTGTGTGTGTGTGTGTGTGTGTGTGTGTATGAACACTTGCCCGTGCATGCATGCAGGCTTCATAGAGAGCTCACCATGTGTGGAGAAGGTCAAAGTATTTGAAAAATATTTCACCTCCAAGATTCACCTTTATGACAAGGTCAGTCTGTCTGTTTACCTGTCTACCTTTCTGTCTAATTGATTACATGTCTGGTTACCTGTTGGTCTGATTACCTATCTATCTGTCTGTCTGTCTGACTCAGCACGTCACAACATACAATATACAACATACTACTTTATCAACTCGACAACCTGTCTCCTTGCATATGGCTTATATGTATACTGGCTCAGTAGAAGAGATGTCAATAGAATAGACTCAGTTGTATCATATATCACTGCTGTCATGTGAAAACCTCATGTTAATCTATGGGTTAAAGCAATTCTACAACCCTTGGTGGCTATGAAACCCTTTCAAAATCTCTTGGATAAGTTCAAAATATCGTGGTGGTCAAGCTGAAAACGAGCCTGTTTTTCTTAATTCCTGAAAAGTTGATATTATGTCATGAATGTTGGCTGATTTAACTGTCTCATTTAAGTTAGCTAAGGTGTGTGTGTGTGCGTGTGCGCGTAGGATGACATTGAACGTCAGGGCAGCGTGCTGGTGGATTATGTGGACCTGATTGGGGACAGGGTGGTGTGTGAAGCGCTTCCTGAACTAACCACTCAGCTGAGGGAACAGCCAGAGATGATCCTCAACTGTTTGGGACTGGCCATTCACCAGGTCCACACATGCTTGCACACACACACACTCACTCACACAGTTGTACCTGAACACAGTTGTGCCTTTGATTACATTTAAAGTGAAAATACACCCTTAAAATAATTAACTTTGTTCTTATAGTTTTATGATTTTCTCCCAAGCTAGAAACTAGAGAACGAAATCTGTGAAATAATTACAAAAGATGAAGCTTAGAACTGTAGGAGTAGCAGACTGACATTGTGTTGTGCATGTGTGTGTGTTTTCAGGTGTTGACTACAGACCTAGAGAAGCAGGCTGTTGATTTGCAAGGGGAGGAGCTTCCTGTAGCCACACCAATCATCAGCATACCTCACATCAATGCCAGGTATAACACACACACACACACAAAGCAATAAGTATAATTCACATCAGCGACGGTTAAAGATGTCGTTATGACACAAAAAAATGTTCCCCCTCAGCACCAGGGGTGTAAACAGGCAAATCCCAGGCAGTAAGCACTAACTGAAATGCCTCAGCTTTGAGTAAAACTGTTTTGATAAAAAAATCATCATCACCCAAAAGCAATGACAACAGCAAGCTGGCTCTATTTTGCACTTTGCCAGTTCGTCTGAGGGAGAATTTACTGCTTGTGAGAACAAGCTTGGTCTCAACCCTGTTACCATAAAAGTTAATCTGCCAATGCTAAGTATTCCATGAGTGAAGGTTACTTCTATCTCTCTTCCTGCCTCTTCCTCCCTCTCTATGTGAAGGTTGTATAACTATGAACCGCTGACGGCGTTGCGGACTCTGCGTGCCAGGGTATTTGGTCGGATGGTGTGTGTGAGGGGTACAGTGGTCAGGGTGAGCAATATTAGACCTCTCTGCACCAGGCTGGCCTTCAGGTGCCTGGGATGCTCACACACACATTCTGTGCCTCTGCCGCATGGGAGGTTTACTACACCTACAAAGGTATGAACACACACTCTCTCTCTGCTTACACATACGCTCCCTGAGCTAAATCGACAATGAGACGATAACAATGCAACTTTATACTAAGCGTCATAAAAATTATATTTCAAAGTTAATTTAAGATAAAACACACACACAGCATCTCTTATACTTGGTCTGGTGCTGCTACACAGATGGCTTACTGCACCCAAGTTGTGTGTGTGTTTGTGTATATAACCACTGTCTTTGAACACACACTTCATGGCACTACCACCATAATGATTTACTTTCATTTTGTGTTGCATGTGTGTGTTCTCTCTTAGTGTGTCGGGCCTGAGTGTCGCAGTCGTTCCTTCACCCCCGACAGGAGTTCCCCTCTGACACACACTGTAGACTGGCAGACCATCAAGTAAGTACACACTCACAAACATTTATGCACGCGCACACATTGTTTTGAGCCAAAGTGGGTTAGTTGGTCAGTTGAGAAGTTTTGTCTCTAACCACCCATTGGTTCATTCTTGTATTTATTGTGAACTCTACTCTATTCTCTATTCTACGGTAACTCTATTGTGAACCCGCCCCAGGGTGCAGGAGTTGATTGGTGGAGAGCAGAGGGAGGCTGGACGAATCCCACGTACCATAGAGTGTCACCTGACCGCCGACCTGTGTGACAGCTGCGTCCCTGGAGACACTATTACCGTGACGGGGATAGTTAGGGTTACCAGCGATGGTACACACACACATGCACACTCACACATCAAATGCTGGTAAATTTTGTGTACTCTTAGCTGCCACTTTGGCAGATTATCTTCCATCATGTGGAGTTCTATTGAATTTTGGGATGCAAAGGCCACTGAGGCCTGTTGACGAAAAAGTTCCTTCCTGCCCTGGCCCTAACCCTGGAGTAAAGAAAACACTGTTACTGGAATGATTACAGTTACTAATGATTTTATTTATGTGTGTGTGTATCTGTGGACGGTTAGACTGACTTCCATACAGATAGGCAGCTGAACCCCTGGAGACACTCACTATCATCACAGACAGACAAGTTAGTTTTGTACCTTGAGACACTAGTGCTGAAGTGGTCAGGGTTACGAACGTGTGTGTGTGTGTGTGGCGGGGAAAATCTGGAAGGAGGAAATTGAGAAATGCTCTCCTCACAAACCACTGTTGCGTTTTCGCTGAGCAAGGCATGTAACTCCCAGCTGCTCCAGTACAGCTGCTCTGTGGCCAAAAATAGAAAAGTGTTATTGTGAATGAATTTCTGTAACTGAATGAATGTGAAGGGTGTTATTGAAAACTAGTGTACATTCTGAGAAAATTAAAAAAAAACATACACACCATGTATGTTTTGTGTGCAGGCGGTTCCAAGGGGAAGAAAGACCAGTGCATGTTTCTCCTCTATATTGAAGCCAATTCGGTCAGCAATACTAAAGGTAAGTTTGACTTGACGAATTATGCCTGATAAAGTTATATTTATAAGTGTCCAGGTCAATAAGGTTTTTTTTTTTTTTTTAATGTGTAGGTCAGCGGTCAAAGTTAGGAGGTCAGGAGTCACGCGAGGGCCGGTCGGGGTCAGCGGGGTCATTTGGAGGTCATTCTGGAGGGGAGGAGTTCAGTCTGAAGGAGCTGTATGCCATCCAGGAAATCCAGTCACAGCCTGACTTGCTGAGACTCATAATACAGTAAGATACATGCTGCTTACTATAGTACAGTAGGAAACTGCTACTTTTAATATGGCCACACCATCATTACTACTAAGAAGAGTGTGACCTATATGAGTTTTAAGGCCAATGCCAATATATTTGGATTGAAGCTGCTATATTTATTTATTGCCAATTCTGCAATAAATATGTTATCATAATATCCAGTTTTTGTTTTGTTTTTTTTAAATAAAAGGCCAATACCAGTACTCCCAGTCTAATCCCAATAATCATAATGAAGTTTAGTGTAAAAGGATGTACATCATCCTGGAAATAGTCACATCCACACCTACTGAGGCTAATAATACAGTTAGATATTGTTATTAGTAGTAGTTGTTGTATTGATTATCATTGTTTTGGCTGTTCTAAAACTGTCTATAATAATGCTAGAACTGTTACTACTTAACGCTCTCTTCTTTCAGCTCTCTGTGTCCTGCCATCTACGGCCATCTGGTGAGTTGGGTGATGCATTGCACAAACAAACAGGGATTTTCATTACAGATTACAAATGGGTTTGGGATTACACGAGTTGGTGGATTACAGGCTCATCTTGATATACTGAACACCTCATTAATACCTGGTGAACCGGGAATGTTTCCTGTGGTCTGGCTTTATGTTGACGTTCAAGAACAGTGTAACATCTTGTAGATCAAACAGACCTGCAGTCAGTAGGGAATGGGACAGTGAGTTAAAGTTGGTCTTTTTAAACTCTTCACACAGCGAGCAAAAACTAGGCTTTCAGTAGATTGACCAACTGTCCCAATGCTTAGGCTTACTTTAAAAATGAAAAAATGAAACCAAGTATCGGGGTAGTGAGTTTAAGTGTGTGTGCCCCTAGCTGGTGAAAGCTGGCCTAGCCTTGGCCTTGTTTGGAGGCAGACAGAAACAGACGGACCGAAACAGCATCCCCGTCAGAGGAGACCCACATATCCTGGTGGTGGGAGACCCTGGACTGGGAAAGAGTCAGATGTTACAGGTGACACTGATGACACTCTAAACGTAGCAATCATTTCAGAGCAGGCATTCTTTATTGTGATCACGGGTGGCTGAACTTTCTGAAGCCATGTTTTTTTTCTGAGTAAATGTAAAAAGTGTGTGTCTTTGTTTGTGTTTGTGTAGGCAGTATGTAATGTGGCTCCCAGAGGAATCTATGTGTGTGGTAACAGCACCAGCACCTCAGGTAAATCTTACTACTAGCCAACAGCCCAATGTTGGTAAATTTTGACAATGGCTATTAAATCTTGCTAATCCACCAGACTCTTAGTAAGTAACCATGTAGTTGGCTGGTGAAGAAAGAGCTTATTACATGCTTTTCCATCCTTCTCAGTACAACTGTCTCATGGTATGTTGTTCCACTGCACTGGACTTTTTGAACCTTTCTATATTGATAAGTATAGTGCTCTGTCCGACACGTTCCCCTTTCACTAAATTGGAGGTTCTGTTTTCTTTTTGATATATGTGCTTCTCACTACGCAATGTTGTCGATGTGTTCCTGCACCAATGGCACCAAGACAAATTACTGTACAGTATATTTGTGGTTTGCCAATGAATTGATTCTGGGTGTAATACATGAAATTCTCTTTCTGTAGGACTAACCGTTAGTTTATCCAGAGACCCAGGATCAGGGGATTATGCCTTGGAGGCTGGAGCCTTGGTACTGGCTGACCAAGGTAGGAATGGGGACTGGGAGGGTGTTTGTGTCTATATTTTTGTCTGTTACAGTGGCCTTGAGGTCCACCCACCATGAATATGTGTATGAATTTGTGACACAATAGGACTTGGCAAAATGTAATGACAGTCAGTCTATGGTGCAAGTACTGGTACACTGAGCAAAAGTTGGTATTTGAATGGGGACTGTGTGAGAGAAAGAAGAGAAGATACTTATTTTTGGGTTAGGGTAACCAATGTTAGTGTCTCTTTGTTCCTCTGTCTCTCTCATTCTTTGTCTCATTCTCTCTCTCTAGGTCTGTGCTGTATCGATGAGTTTGATAAGTTGGGCAACCAACAGCAGGCTCTTTTAGAAGCCATGGAGCAGCAGTCAGTGAGTCTGGCCAAGGCTGGAATAGTTTCCTCGCTGCCTGCCAGGACTTCAGTCATAGCTGCTGCTAACCCCACAGGAGGACATTATAACAGAGGCAAGACTGTCTCTGAAAATTTAAGGCAAGTTAGTGAGTCAGTCATTTTGTTACTCAGTCAGTGGGTTTCTTAGCTTATCAGTGTGTTAGTCATTGGGTTAGTGATTCAGTGGGGGACACAACAACAGACTTGTGAACACTTTAAGATAGATAGACAGATGCATATATGTGTGTATGTATGATATGTGTTTGATTTATTTTTATTCTTGTGCTTTTGTGTCTCTAGAATGGGCTCTGCTCTTCTCTCTCGTTTCGACGTGGTCTTCCTCCTATTGGACGTCCCAGATGAGTCACATGACCGCCGCCTGTCAGAGCACGTCATGGCAACCAGAACAGGAAGAGGCGGAGCCATCAGTGCCATGGTTACCAGGGCCAACAACAGCGAATCGGAGAGATCTGTGCTCCTGGAACACTCGGACACTCCTCTGTCCGAACGCCTGCAGGTTAAAAACACACCATACAAATCGTTCACACTAAATCCCAGCCATTAGGTACACCACCCTCAATTCAGGGTGTGCAATTAAATTAATAACTGGCTTGTCATCTGGAAAACTGCAGACTACACAAAACTACAGACGACCGTTTCCCAATGTGGCACAGGACTCAGAAGCACATATGCACGATCAATGGCTTTTTGATGGGGAAAAAAATCTGTTATTTCTGCATAAATGTATTTATATGTGCAATGCATATCAGCAGATCTCTCCTGTTGAAAGTACGGACTCAGTAGAAGAAGAAGAACTGGTTGATGAATCAACTTTATTTGGCACTAACACATATACACATGCAGTGAATTTCTTTCCTCGCATCCTACCTCTGACTAGATACACACACATCACCCCACACACATGCACTTTTCTGGTCAGAGGACAGCGCAGGCAGCAGCTACCAGACAGCGTGCCTTGCTCAAGGGCACTTCGGCAGTATTGGTGGGCACCGTAGCTGTGGCACCAGTCATTTTTCAATCACCAGCTCACAGCTGGAATGTGCCCTCCTGGTGGTGCCGAGGATCGAACCAGCGACCCTCCGGTGATGGGTCGGTCTCGCTAGGCCAACCTGCTGCCCAGCCTGTCTGTTCAGCCTGTCTGTTCAGTATCAGCCTGTCTGTTTAGGAAATATGTCAGGTATGACAATGTGTGTTTGTGTTTCTGTCCAGGTCCCTGCAGGTGAATTTGTGGACCCCATTCCAGCGTGCTTGTTAAGGAAGTACGTCAGCTACGCCCGTCAGTACGTCCATCCCTCTCTCTCCCCCGAAGCAGCACGCACACTTCAGGACTTCTACCTGTCGCTGAGATCCCAGGCACAGTCTGCTGACGTCACGCCCATTACCACACGACAACTGGAGTCTTTAATTCGACTGACTGAGGTAAATTTCTATGGGTTTGGTTATCTTATTGTGGAGTCTAGGGCTGCACATTTATGGCCAAAACGATAATCCCGATCTTTTCGCTAGATAATGTGATTATGATGATTAATCACGATTATTAATCCTACTTATTTAAAAAAACAACGTAACCTCACTGCAGTTTTTGGGTCTTATTGCAACAGCTTGACTAGTTTCACCTACAGCAGGCGTTATAAATGAAATGTTTTGATTTTGTGATATGTCAGTAATTCAGTTAACTAACTGCAGCTGTAGGTGAATCACAATAATTTCTGTAAATTTGTCTATATATTTGTCTGCCTCTCTGTTAGGGCTGCACAAGATGACATTTCACTTCTGAGGTATTCTGAAGCTAGAATCCCTGGCCTAGCAATTAATCTGCACATCAGAGAAACCCTTCATGGGGGAACTAAGGAAATCTTGAGATTTAGAAGAATTTGCTAACTTTGCTTTTTTTTCCTATAATTTTTTACGCTACTACCAACTCTATTTCAATCAGAAATACAAATCTTATTAGTGTATAGCAAAAGGAATCAGTTTCCTCAATACTGTCCCAATACTTTCCATTGACTTTGTATGTATGTGTGTGTGCTTGCAGGCCAGAGCCAGGTTGGAACTCAGAGAGACTGCTACCAGGAGTGATGCTGAAGACGTGGTGGAGATCATGAAACACAGGTAACACCAACAGCAGCGTCGCTACAGTTTGTCAGGTCATAACTGTGTGTAGCACCTGAATCAGTGGTTTTTCCTCATTTCCAGCAGTCTCCGTTTTCAGTTAGATTCTATATCGATTTTGAAAAAATAAATCATTCACACAAGTTCATCATTTGATATGTCTGAAATGTGTAGATGATCCAGTCTTCAAGTGTTACCATAATACATTTTCATAATCATACTTATCTCTCTAGTCAGGCTGAGGCCTATTCAGACAGTCCAGGAGATTAAGAGTTGCAGAGGTCCAAGTTGTCTGTGCATGTCTCTCTCTATACATATTCTAGTTCATACATATTGAGCGTCTTCCTTCCTCTGTTTATCTGCCTGTGTTTATCCCTCTGTGCAGTTTGGCAGACAGTTTAGGACATAGCTTCCTCTGCTCTCTGTTGTCTGTGCATCTGTTTTTAGCCTGGCAGACACCTACATCTAGCTCTGTTGTTTCTTCTCTCTCTCTCCATCTGTCACCATATTTTTATAGTCTAGCTGATACGTACCCAGACAGCCTAGGGAAGCTAGATTTATATCTGTTCAGTTCAAGTCAGTCTTTATTATAATCCCAGATTATGATAAATCCTGCAGTTTAACAAACCTCAGAAAACAGTGCAACACTGTACTACAAGATGATTGAATGATTTACAGACAACCATGGGTCTCTGTGTTCATATCAATATTGAAACATTTCACTCACACATTAATGGGCGAATCTGTAGAACTGTGTTAATATAAACTTTAGGTTTAAACAAAAAATGTCTGCTGTAGTTAAAAAATACATTGTTGATATAATGTGCCAAAGGTGTAGTGCAATAATTGCTCCTCACATCATCAAGACAAATAACCAAGATTAATAACTGTGGTCACAGCATCTAGTAACATAAACAAGATTAGCTTCTTAGCCAGAATTACGCAGCCCTGGTTTACAGTCTGTCAAGGGATCTGAATTTATGTCTCTCCCTCTGTGTCTGTGGTTGTGTTTTTCAGTCTTGCTGATACCTATTCAGATGGTCTGGGCGGTCTTGACTTCCAGCGCTCTCAGTTGGGGTCGGGCATGAGTCAGCGGAGTGCTGCGAAACGATTGGTCAACGCACTGCATGCGCACGCTCAGAGGACCAATCAGAAGGTGTTCGACCTACAGCTGCTCCGATCCGTGGCAGACAGACTGAACATACAGGTAACAACACTGAGACACACTGAAGTACATGCTTGCGCACACACACATGCACCACAGGTATATACTCACCTGGTTGCGTAAGGCATAATGTACAGCAAGCTGGCCATTATCGGGCTTATTTTGCAGATAATGAAAGGCTCCTTTGTTGTTCCGCTTATTGCACTGCTACTTACCAAAGACATTAATCATTTGGCATGAAATATTGATTTGAAATGATGTAATAACAAGCTAAAGTAGAAAATGTTAAGCAGGACTGCAACCACAGAAACATCTGTAGCTAGCATCCATGGCTATACAGTAGCAGAACTGTAACCATAGAAACCTCTGTAGCTAGCATCCATGGCTACACTGTAGCAGAACTGTAACCATAGAAATGTAAACAAACCCAGTGAGATCGCCATTCAGCCTCTAACCAGCAATGAAAAGTTCTGTGCTCTCCAAATACATTAAAAGTAATTTTGGAAAAATCTTCCATGTTTCTAACCGAGATTAGCTGATTACATGTCCGTTTGTCTGCAGTAACCAATGAGCAACGTCTTTTTGGTAGAAGGTGATGCTGGTTAATTTGATTAGAAATCTACAAAAGGGAGCAGAATGAACATCCAAAGAACATCGATGTGTTCATTGGATGTTCAGAATGGAGTATTGAAAGCTGTGTAATAAGAGACTTGACATACAGCTATCAACCAAATTAAATAAAACATTGAAAATTAAAAACACTAATACTGTGTGCGTGTGAACGCATTTATTCATTCATTCCAGGTGTTGGACTTTGAAGGTCTGGTCAGTTCCCTGAATGAACAGGGTTTCCTACTGAAGAGGGGAGCCAAGCTGTACCAGCTACAGACTGTTTGACCACTGACACTACAACAGACTAGACAGCTGCTCCTTATTACAGACGTTACAACAAGGTTTGCTGAATGAAGAACAGGGTTTCCTACTATATCAAAGAAACAAGGTAAAGACTGTCCAGACTATTAGATGACAGTGTATCCTGTTGAAGAGAGAAAAGAGACTGTACCAGCTACAGTCTAATTACTGACTACTGCTGTAACAGACAGCATCTTATATACACATACACACAGGGCTCTCTGAAGGTGTGATTCAGATCATTTTGTTTGATTTAAGCGATGTGTTATGATGTGTATATATTAGATTTATGTACATATATACAACATTTAACTGCTTGGGAAATATTGATTTGAGACAGTTGGCTGTCTCAGGTTTTCATCACTCTACAGTGCTATTACTGTTGTCTCTACACTCATTCAGCAGCAGTGGCACCCCACTGCTGGAAAAACAGTGACACAATGAAAATTAATCATACTTCAATTGTTCTGTATATTACTTGAGCAAGTTTCAGTTGAATTATTTATAGTTAAAATGTGTATTTAAGCCTCAAGGCGACTTCTACGCTCTTAAAAATAATGTGTAATTCTCAGTCCTCAAGTCAGTTAGTAGTTTGGACCAACACAATAGATATGTGGGCTAACACTCTTCATTCACTGATATGAGAATGACACATTCTTTTTAAGAGTAAACAGATTTCTCTAATGTTTTGTACAGCCTACTATGTTTTGTTTTTTTGTACCGAAAGCACTTTACTAGTAAACCTGTCTTGGAAACATTCAGGACAAAGAATTTATTTTTATCATCATCAATTGCTGTTACCTTGTTTTACATTATCATAAAGATAAATGTTTTTGTAGAGTCCTGAGTGGATGAGGAATGTAGTCACTGTTAAAATAACCGTTTTTCAGTCTTAAGGAATTAGAATGCATTAAATGTATTGAATTTTCTACTAAAACAATTAAAATTCCTGTTACTTAAAAGGTCTTTCATATGTTTTTTTGTTTTTCCTTAATCCCCCGATGTTTCTCTTTGTGTTTGTATGTATTGTGCGTTTACCTGATTATACTCAATATAAAACTTTGAATAGAAATTTTACGACGTCGTAACTTGCATACATATCTGAATACGGCAACATGGCAGCTTCCTGGCTCGAGCTGCTCTTCGTTCGGCTCTGAGCGACTGAAACAGAAACTTCAACATGAAAACGAACTGACAGCACGAGACCAGCAGGTCGCTAACGGAGGGCTTGAGATGTTTTTGTGTTTTCGGAAGAGTCATGTTCCGCTGTGTTTGCGCGGCAACGCAGCGACTGTTAGGTGTTTGGTGGCCGCTCCCGTGTCCCGGCTTGAGCCTGTGTCATGGCGGAATAGACACACACCTGTTCGCGAGTTCGCGAGACTGAAACAGTCCGTGCTGAGCGGCTCGTGGCTCTTCAGACTTAAACTACGGACCTCAGCGTGCACGGACAGCCGCGTCTCGTGCTGGAATGGAATCATCCCAGAGGTCACACGGAGACCCTGGCACACGCACGGAAACTTATCCCTCCACCGGGGAGGTCACGAGAGGTCGGTAGCCAACTTCCGGTCGCTGCTGTCTCCTGGGAAGCGAGGGCTGTGCAGCGGAAAACCCCAGGACCCCCCAGATGGCTCCCCGACAGTGGACCGCAAGGAAGCCAGTTCTGTACCGGGACAAGGGCTCTTTAAGTTCAAAGAGTTGGTAGGTGGAGAGCTGACTTCCTGTTTGGTTGTATTGCACGAGTGTGTGTTTAGAAGATAGAAGGGTAGTTGGACACAGATATTTTATACACAATATAGTCAATATAAATATAAAGTTATCCACCAAAACCAACAAACAAAAATCTTTTGTATTTTCAGAAAAGCACTTCATTGTCCCCCCCCCAGACCCATCACCCAATCTTCATTTGACTTGCATCAGTTTGATACTACTCACTATGATGTATACTGTAAAACTTTATTTAAGTGATAAAAGTTTTATATCAGCCTAAAAACGTAGGTTAACTATTCCACAACTAAAAAGGTGTGCAATTTTTTTTTTTTAAAAAGCTGTATGTGTTTTGATTGTTGGCTTAGTCTTTGCTATCCCTTAGTTAAATCAGACATATGATTGTATAAAAACATTAAGAAAGGCCTCAACAATTTGGCATTTTAGACAATAGACAAGTTAGGCTGAATTTTCACTTCTACTCCAGTCTATTAAATTTGACTTTATAAGACTGAATGTGATTCACTATGTATTCTACATTATTCTATTAACTTGATAATCTCATCTATTTTCTGCAGTATGAAAACCCGTGGACAATTCCTAACCTGTTGTGTGTGTCTCGGATCGTGTTGGCTCCGTTCCTGGGTCATCTGATCATCCAGCAGCACTTTCACCTCAGTCTGGCTCTATTTACACTGGCCGGAGCTACTGACATGGTAATACACACACACACACACACACACACATTCCCCACTCAGTCTTACTTATTCTGTAGCTGCAGACCTGTACACAGACACATCAGTACTGGTCCAGTTTACTTTCAGTTCAGGATGTGGAAAAAACAGATTATTGTATTGATGTTTGGTTTATTTTCTCCCCAGCACTACAAACAATTAAATGGTTTTAACCTGTAAAAAATGTGTATGTATTGCTTTTCAAACTTCTATGTATTGGTTGTCAATTCCTATGCACTGATCAGGGTGTAGGATAGAGCAGAGTTGCAGGTAGAGCAACGTTTCTGTTCATCCTTAATTACTATTTTTTATTTGCTTCAACATGTACACTGTTTAGACGGTCTAGGAATTCACTTGGGCTCGACTAAGGTGGTCTTGACTACAGCCCTGTCAATATTATTGTCTTATATTTGCTTGAGATGCATCAATATCAGCATGTTTTTCACAAAATAATGCACTGATAACATTTCAGCACAGTCAGTTCTAATAATACTTGGCAACATTTACCTTAGACTTTTGAAAAACAAAATCTCTACTTTCTCCCTCTCAGCTGGATGGCTACATTGCCAGAACATGGCCCACTCAGAAGTCAGCATTGGGCAGTGCTCTTGACCCATTGGCTGATAAGATACTGATCAGCATTTTATATGTCAGCCTCACCTATGCTCAACTTATACCAGGTATCAGTGTGTGTGTGTGTGTGTGTATGCTCCAAAATTGTTCCAAATGTATTTAGACAGTGACACATTGTTGTTTTGGCTCCTTGCTCTTATACTCCACCCCCAATATCTGACGAGAGGATTGGCACCAAAATCATCTCTGTCTCCGGTATATGGCTCTGTCCAGTGC
>OOFE01033400.1:5961-18548 GCA_900323365.1 Monocentris japonica | reverse complement strand
CTACTCTTTGTCATTTTATACTTTTTGTGTTTCCATATCTGAAAAAAATGTGTGAAGCACCTGCCAGCATACAATGCGTACAGTGTGCCTGTCCCTTGTCTGTGTTTCAATAAATATATTTGGGAAAAAACTACAATGGAGTTTCAACTGACAACAGTGAGAAGATAATGACTGAATTTTCAATTGCGGGGTGAACTCTTCCTTTAATGCATGTAACAACCCTAACCTAGCCTTGTGCCTAACCCTGACCTCAACACTGTGTTCCAGATCTTTCCATGCAGCTGAACCTCTTCATGTATGAGTACAACGGTCGGAGTGGATACCGACTGAAACCGGAGTTCATGAGACGGCCAGACAAACACTTTGACCCCTTCACAGAAAACACAGTGGACGGCATAGTGGCTAGCACCCTCTCTGTTAAGGTACTGGATTACTGTTACTGTTACTGTTAGTAATGGATTACAGTTGGTAATGTAAGTAAAGAGAAGCAGTAACTTACTGCTTAAGTAATTTAATTTCGTAAGCCAAAAGTAATACTACAATTATTATTACTGCTAATACTCGTACTATTACTACAACAACACAATAAATGGCATCGTGGCTTACACTTTGTGTAAATGTACACCTTTTGCTAGTACCGCTATTATTACTACTTCGACTACTACTTCTACATCTATTACTTCTGTTGTTGATAACAGCAACAACAAATACTGTAAACACTGCAGCATCTTCTACCACTACTACACTACTGAACTTATCCCTACAACCCTTTAGCCAGTAACCTTATGTTTCTATAATCAGGGTTCCTACGGTCATGGAAAACCTGGAAAAGCCATGGAATTCAAAATTGCGTTTTCCGGACCTGGAAAAGTTATGAAAAATGGAACATATGCATATAGTTTTGGAAATGTCATTGAAATCTGTTGATCATCTTTTTTTCCAACAAGTGAAATGTTTAATGTGAAGCTTGGCTGCTTGTTGATCCACTTCCCTTTGAGGAATAAAAACCCAAATCAGAAATGGTTCCTAAGTGACATTCAGATCAGCTATTAATGTAAAAAATGTGACATTTGCAGACAGATATTGTTAATAGAAACTGTGTTGCATGTCATGGCATAGTCTTGGAAAAGTCATGGAATTTGTGTGCGTCTGTCTTTCTCTGTGCCTGCGTGTCCCAGGTGATTTCAGGCCAGTTCCTGAGTGAGCGGAGGGTGGGTGTGTATGTGGAGGTGGAGATGTTTGGACTTCCTGTTGACACCAGGAGAAAAGCGCTGAAGACCAAAACCTCTCAGAACAACAACGCAGTCAACCCCGTCTGGGACGAGGAGCCCATCGTCTTCAAAAAGGTGAGAGAGATAGAAAGAAGGATACTCTACCATGTGAATGCTGTCTAATGCCATATAATGCTATCAGTGATAATAACGTTAACTCTTTGGCAGGTGATTCTCCCCACCCTGGCTTCTCTAAGAATCGCTGCTTTTGAGGAGGGAGGGAAGTTCATTGGTCATCGAATTATTCCAGTGTCTTCCATAAGGCCAGGTAGGTAATTTACCCCTATATATTCCCCCTTCCAGCGTCAGCAGACCTGTTAAACTATCTAAGTCTCACCAGTTTGACCCAGCCATCATGTATGCATCAATGTATATTGCACATATATTCTGCAAATCGGATCATTTGGCTGCACAATGATACACATTTTGCACACCCTGCATGTTTACTCTTACTCTGGTCAATATAGTCAACATAGAATTCTTTGAAGCCAATAGGTGCTCTGTACTAGCATGATGAAGATGTTGTATCTTTCATGTCCAGTAGGTTTTATTTACTTTAATCTAACATCCAGCCAGGTTTCTACATTGGTGTTCACCCTAAATAAGACAAAGGACAGTTACAGATCCTGTGTCTTGGTAAACGTTTCTTCTAGGCTATCGTTACATTGGCCTGAGGAACGAGAAGAACCAGCCTCTGATTCTGCCGGCTGTGTTTGTCTACATAGAGGTCAAAGACTACGTCCCAGACACCTTTGCAGGTAACACACACGCACACACACAGACACATACAATTATACTTAAAGAGACTCTGTTCAGCCTCATCCGTTATGTTAAGCTGGTGAAGCAGGGGCCTAAACAACTACTTTATTTATCTACATTGGTAGCCATTGTTAGAGTCCTCCTTCATGCATTCCTCCTGTCTCTATCCTGCATTAGTACTACTGACAATTATTTCACAAAAGTTATAAAGTTGGACCAAATTCGTTCATTGTAACAAAACTCTTACTAGACCAATCAGTTTGAAAAGAGAGTAAACTTGGTTTTCCCAAAAAGTGTAACTTCCACAGATGACTCTCTATATATATTTCTACTGAATGTTGGAGATTTAATAGAAGCCCTATCCAGCTCTTTCCATCATGTAGACCTGTTATTACACAGCTGGCAGCTCTGACCACTGTGTTTATCTATATATATTTATGGACTATACTTCCTCTCCAGATGTAATAGAGGCTCTGTCCAACCCCATTCGATATGTCAACCTCCTGGAACAGAGGTCTAAACAACTGGCAGCTCTGACTCTGGAGGACGGAGAGGAGGACACACACACTGAGGTCATTCTCATTTTTATTGCATCTGTTATTATTGTTTTCAATTTTATTGTTGGTTTTCATTTTCCTGGAGGATGGAGATAATAGCACATCGAGTTTCATCTTGTTGTTTTCTCAAGTTGTTTATTTGTGACACACGGAGGTTTGTCTTGTTTTTATCAGTGTTACTGTTTTGGTTGTGATTATCAATGCTGAAAACAGTGTAAACAAAAAGAGAAGTTGTGAAAGTGAAAATAATGAGCTTTTCAAAACATTTATCTACAAACACCCTGCTACCTCAGCAGAAATTGCATAGACGGATACCAGAGGACAAAAACAATTGAATTGAGCAATATCTGCTGTCTTCTAACAACGTTACACACATTGATTGAATTCACATAAAGTCCAATTCAATTGAATAAAAGTTTCTAAAAGCACAGAACACAGTGACAAAAACTGTTTTCAAATTTAACAAAATACACCACCCTGAAGCTTCAGGCACCTGACAAGCTGTCACACATATCATCTGAAAACCGGAATGGCAGCTTACAGCTGGACATTACTGTGTTACTGTTCAGGACGAGGCTGACAGCTCTGTGGAGCGCAAGAATGATCTGAGATCAGCTCCACTAGAGAATGGCCTCAGCCCTGCTTTTGGACCTGCAGGCCACATCCCCATCGCCACGACACCCAAAGCTGCTGCAGCCAATCAGCAAGTAGCTACCACAGGTAACATCCACCAACACACACACACACACAAAGACACACACTCATTCACAGAGCAGAGGGCTATGGCACTCGAGATAAATCTTAGGTGAGGTCTGGTGTGTGTTTTAGGTGCTCATAGTATATTATGATTGTTATTATTAGTAGTAGTATTATCATCATTACTGATGTTGAATTTTTTTTGCATTTCAGAAGCAGCTAAACCAGCAGCCAAGAGTGAAGACCTGGTGCAAAGTGTTCTGATAGGTTAGTGTCTGTCATTTAACAGCCATAATATGAATCATCAGTCTGAGTCTCCTTGTAGGTGGCTGGCATGTAACTAACCCTCTAGCCAAAAAGTAATTACCAGAATTGATTGTTGTTCAATTGTTGTTCAAATATGTTCAATTTACAAAACAATGTGAGTTTAATTTATCATATAATCTATTTCTGAACACCCATAGTTTTCCAAAGTCTTATTTCCTGAATTGTTTTTTAAAATGCTTTAAAAATTGAGGTTTGATGAAGGTTTTCCAATAAAACCATTCAGTGCTGAATGACTAAAAGTCATATTAATGATATATTTAACAACTTAGATATTCCAGTACGCTCCTTTGACAGTACAGTTTTTACCAGAAGGACTGCCCTTCAGCAGTCCAAGCTTTAGATTGATCATTTCTTACCAAGATCCATCAAAAAATATGATCACTTTAATGTACACGTGTCAACAGATGTTCCAGTGTGCAGCATAGAGACTCTACAGCTGTCCAAGATTTACCAGAAGGAGCAGAGACGACAGTTTAAGGAGCTGAAGGAGTTGGTGAGGAGACACCAGAAGAAAACCTCAGAGCTGCTCAGAGAACTCAACAACAAATACAAAAAGACCATCAGACAACACAGCAAGAGCAGGTACATATGGAACATGTGTGTGTGTTATAAACTGTGCATTTTATTATATGCTGTGTTGTAAATGTGTTTGTACTATTAGCTCCATAAGTATTTGACCAGCAACACATTTTTTATAGTTTTTTTTTCTTTCTCTTTCCTCTCTTATTATTTTGGATGTAAAATGATATGTATTAAGTTCTCATTTTCAGTACATAGTTAGAAATACCTCTACGACTCATAAACAATCACCAACAATCACTGTTTGTATGTGTGTGTGTTTATTAGGAGTGCAAATGCAGGTTCAGACAGTGAGAAGGATGAGCGCCTCCAACAGCTGACAGAGGAACAGCAGCAACAGCTACTGGCTTTAAGACAGGAACAATACTACAGTCAAAAATATCTACAGAGAGAACATATTAAAATAGTAAGTCTGCTCCAACCACCACTACTACAGCTGGATATGAAACACAAACAGGTCTGTGTTCAGTTCAAATTCAAACATCTACGATCTAAGCTAAGGTTTGATGTTCTATGTTCAAAGTTAGGGTTCTATGTTCTAAGCTAAGGTTCTGAGTTCTAAGCTAAGGTTCTATGTTCTAAGCTCAAGTTCTATGTTCTAAGCTAAGGTTCTGAGTTCTAAGCTAAGGTTCTATGTTCTAAGCTCAAGTTCTATGTTCTAAGCTAAGGTTCTATGTTCTAAGCTCAGGTTCTGAGTTCTAAGCTCAGGTTGTATGTTCTAAGATAAGGTTATGCATTATAAGCTTAGGTTCTGCGTTCTAAGCTTAGGTTCTGTGTTCTAAGCCAGGGTTCTAAGTTCCAAGCCAGGTTAACATGTTCTCCACACCAGTGCTCTGTGATTTCCAGTTGACAGAGCGGCTGAGCAGTCTGGCTGAGGAGAGTCACAACGCCCAGAAGAAGAAACTCAAAGACATCTGTGACAAGTAAGATACACATTTGGGATCAATATTTTCCACAGTATTTATCAGCTATTTTCAGCCCTGGGATTCAACCTGCCTCTCCCAGTATTCCAGGGAATCCAGGAAAACTCTGTAGTGTGTCAGTACAATAAAAGCTGTAGCTCAACCAGCGTTTCCTACAAGGTGTGCATGGCTGTGGCATTTTTGGGCACCATTTGTGTACACCGTTTGCTTTTGCTTTTAGGTTGTAATTCTGGTTTATTTTAGTCACTCTCTATAGAGGTGCAAATGTTACATCATGTTTGATATTTTGGGAAACCCCTTTTAGGACATCTTAACGTGATGCAATAAGCGCCTTTGCCAAATTTAGTGCTTTTCTAGTGTAACTTTGCTGTGGTTTAAGACTACAGAGTTGCTACAGAGGCAACCGTTTTGATTTTAGCAATATGTATACCATAATTTGGCACTTTTATCCACCGTGTCACAATTTTCCAGATAAGTCCCCCACTATTAGATTTATTGTTATTCCTCCTACTACAGGGAGAAAAAAGAGTTGAAGAGGCAGATGGATCGGAGAAGAACAGAAAAGATTAACCAGGCCAAGACCAAAGAGAAACATCTGGCTGAAGAGTAAGACACTCGTTTACTACCTCTTGTAGCTATCCATCTAATCATCTAGAAATGTATCCCCCAGGACCAAAGAGAAACACCTGGCTGAAGAGTAGAATATTTAACCCTAACCTACCCATCTGTCTGTCTGTTCAGGGAGAAGATTGAGATCAATAAGTCCTACGTCAATGAAGTCGTCCAGAACATCAAACGGGTGAGCAGAAGATTCTGTGTTGAAGCAGTGTCTCTCAAATCATATGCTTACATAGATATATACATCATACAGTGCTTCAATAACCGAGTACAGCCATTAAATGCATTGTACATGCAGTGTATGTCATTGGACATGTGTAACATAGAGAGAGACTCTGCCCATCTCTCTAGCTGGAGGAGACTCAGGCAACATTTCATGGCCAACTATAGAGATCACAGAGATATAATGCACAATTGTTATTAAATATAAAAGAAGAATTCATGTGTCTGATACATTTAATAATACATGTGCCTGCTGTATAAGCGACTGACTCCTTTGTCTATGTCGGTCTCTAGCTAGAAGAGACTCAGGCGAAGCGCCATGATCAGCTGGTGGAGCAGCACAATGAGCTGCTTCAGGAGATACTAGACCAGAAACCAAAGGTACAACACACACACACATACACACACACATATACTCTATCTTACAGAGATACACACTCACACGTGCATTTATTACTGTTATTACTACTACTACTCCTCTTTCTGTCTTTCTGTCTCTCTCTCCTCTCCCTGTCTCTCTCTCCTCTCTCTGCCTCTGTCTCTCTCTCTCCTCTAGTTGCAGGGGGCTGTGGAGGCAGAGTTTCAGGAGAAGTTCCAGCAGTTGCCAGGCGAGATCCAAGACTTCCTGCAGGACAGGAAGTCACGGGTCAGAGGGCATAGCAAGTCCCGCCCATCGACCCCACACGACACTCTGTCAGAGGAGGACTGAAGAAAGGAGGGAGGGACGGAGGGATGTAGACTGGAATGAGGAGGAGAGATGAAGGGAAAAGAGTGAAGGGGTGAGGAAACCAGAGATGGAGAGGTGGAAGCAGGGAAGAATGAATCGAGGAAGCAGAAAAGAGCTGGGAGGATGTTAAGGAGAGAGGAATGAAAAGATAAGAGGAGGGAAGAAATAAAAGAAGGAAGAACAGGAGTGAGCGTTGATGAGAGGGCAAAGGAGGAAAGTGAGGGATGGAGAGAAGGAGATCTGTCAGGATTATAAAGACTGTTATTTTTCTGTCTTTTTAATGGAAGAATGCTTTAATGATTTATTTTTTAATTCCATTCAAGCATGTACTTTACTATACTTCAGAGTTTAACTGGACCCATGGTGTCTTTCTCTTTGCATTTACTCTCTCTCATCTGTTATTTTGACAGACATCTGATACCCAGCAAACTGGTTGTACTGCATGATCTATTGATCTATCTATCTATCTATCTATCTATCTATCTATCTATCTATCTATCTATCTATCTATCTGTCTATCTATCTGACAGTCTGTGCTATGATCGGATATTTTCTTCTATCCATATTCCAGCTGTTGAGTTGTTGTTTGTTATTTCGGTTCAGACTCAAGGCCTATCTCCATTTAGATGCACACGTAGAGGCCAAGTACAACGGTTCCTCTCATCCACGTTTTTTTTAATTGGTGGGGAACCAAATCTAAATCACAATTTTGTCCTCATTTTGTTTGTTATGATGTCATGATGTTAGCCATGACTACTTTTTCAACAGGCATAAAGTGAGAGAGGTGTAATTGCTGGCAAGTTAGCTGTACTCCGCAAATACCCGGATGGCCTGTGTGTGTGTGTATATATATATATACTGTAGAATGGCGTACAACCTTAAAATGATATGTCGTAAAATAACACATAATGATGTACACTCCAATAAAAGACGTGGGAAACCAACACGGGATGATGTGCACAGCAGCACAAGATGATGCATATTCTCAAAATTGCTGTGGATGATGTATACGCTTTTTAAAGATGAGCTGCAATTAGTACATTTTTGAAAACATCATGTTGCATTATGTTACGCGAATAAGGAATGCACCACCCACAAGAACATTTTATTGTGTTTCTCACCTCAAGGGGCTTGTACCTTTTAGACGTTAAGCTGACACTGAAGCATCTGAGGAACACAGCATATCCTCCTGCATGTTGCTGTTTGGCTTGTTTCTGCCAGAACCGGAAAACCCATCACATAGAAATGTTGACATTTTATGCTTCTACTTCCCACCCATGCTAAAAATGTACGCACTTCTTGTACTGGAAGGCGCTGTGGATAAACATGTCATGTTGTGTTGTGTTAAGTAGTTCCAGAAATTTGAGACTGTCCTCTGTTCAGATTTAAAAACAAAAACTGAAATGTATTAATCTGAATTTAAATCATGAAATGTTGAATTCTGCTAGATCCTGTCTGTAAAAACTGAGAAGGCCAACAGACATGAGTTTATTCTTCCCTTTTCCTTGGAAACAAATCTATAAAAACAACTAGATTGGACTAAGGGGTGGGTGGATGGGTGACTCAGTTTCATTGGTTTTGGCTAACTGGAAATTCAACTGCACCTGTTTGAAAAATATAGGTCAGAGATCTTTCACCAATTGTTACTTTGCTGTTACTGAGAAATCTTCTGACAGTTTCAGCATTTTGGAGAGAAATTGAGAAATCATGTTTTTGCTTCATAGCGACTGGGCCCCACCACTTCTTTTTTGTCAATACTTGATAAGGATAATTGGGTGATGTTTTATGTTCTCATGCCTCCTCGCAACATTTTTGTGGTGTGGACTCTGTGTCATGGAGCAGTGAGAGTTATTGCTGACTGTAAAGGGCACTCATTATAAAATGATTTAAAGTTCGGACACTCTGAATGATTTTCAAATGATAGAAACAATGCGGAGGCAGACTCAGTAAGGAGCTGTGTATACTTTGTTTAGCCAAGATCTATGCCAGTCTGCCACTGGGCTACTGCCTTTTCAGTTACCTTTAATGTGATTTTGATCATTTTTTGCTTGTATGCATTGTTGTAAATTGTATGTTGTTTGTCTGCAATTTTTTTTTAATGTCAGTTGGTTCTTTCTTGGTCTCTTGAAAAAGTGATTTTTGATCTCAATGGGCATTGCTTGTTAAATTATGAAAAAAATTATAACGGCCTGACGTTTGACATTTTGTGACGGATAAACTCAAGTTTACTTTTGTAATTTGTGAGGAAGGGGAGAGCATCTATAAGGATCTACAAATGATCTACGAGTGGGGGAAGCATTCTTTCTCACTTTGCTGGTTAAAGCCTTGACAGCCTTGATAGATCCTTGCAAATTAACTATTTTTCACTTGCTTTCAAAAGTTACAAAAATCAAAGGAAGGTATATTAATCTATCTAGAAACAACCAAATACAATTTTTGTCCAACTCATTTTTAGCTTTCTGAGCCAGTTTGCCAACCAGTAGCTGCGACATCCCACAGGTTCTCCCAGACTGCCACAGAAATGCTCCAGCAGTGGTTTGATCCAGTCTGTCTTTGATAGTTGTGGTGCTGTTAGATGTGGAAAGGCCTTCGAGTTTACTGCGGCTGCATGACTTACTTGTTTTGACGTGAAAGTTTTTGTAACATTGTTATCATTCTGATGATCTATTTATTTAAGTGTTAATTTTAATGAGAATTAATGATCAAGGACGTGGACAATTTATAAAGTTTCAAAGTGCAAAGTCTACTTTTTGTAAAAATGTAAAATGAATGGCGATTGTGACTCTTTTTACAATGTTCTTCCAGATAATTATTTGATGGGACTTCTTCCATGGTTTTATTTTCCTCTGGGCTTATAAAACTAAAGCCTAAGTTCAACAAGCCTTTTGCCACGTTTTCTTCTAATACTAATACTTGTGAGACAACATTCACAGCCACTATCTGTACCAGACCTCATAATGATACAATACAATTATAACTGCAATGTTGTAGATTCAGCTAACACTTATGTCTCTCCAACTTCACCTGTGTTCACTCCACACTACTCCCCCAGTCTGTTGTTAATGTAATGTATACAACATTATCAGTTAACACAATGTTTATGCTTGCAAACAGTTGCTTCGGTTCACCAACAAAACGCCTTGTTGAACGCACCCCTGCTTTAGTGATTGAAACGGAGCATGCTTTATTGTCTTGGGAGTCACCACCAGTTGAATTATTCTTTGAACTGAAATGTTTTACTGAATGCGATTTTAAGACCAATTAAAAGACTATTAAAACAATTGATCACAAAGTGAGTGATTAGTTGAGCTTCCCAGATCAGCTGGCATTGTGAATGTTACAAATGGATTTGTTATCAAAGGTAGGCTTAATTGATTCTGTGAGAAAACAAAAGGACATTAATTATACTGTCTTCTTTTATGGTCTCATTTTACCATGCTTTGTAAGTATTTTCTTTCCAGTATGTGGTGAATCCAAAAACATCTCAACCGGTGGCTAGGTGAAGATCTAACGTGTTCAGACACAGCAAAGTTAGACTTCACTTCAATATACTTGTTGGCATAACCAAGTGTTGAAGTCCCTGGCAGCAGCAAACACGAGTAAATGAACATAAATCAATTATTTACCTGTTAGGAGAGAGAACTCATATGTATCAAATGTATTACGTGTACAAAACAAGTCAGACAAATTATTCTGAGTAGTTGTTAGTGTTGTTAGAAGAGAAGATAGGGATTGGAAATGCAAGCAGACATGGGCCAACACCACAGTCTCACTAGGAATAGTCAGAACAAGTCTCAGACCTGAACTGGTGTTGTAGTCCAACACTCAGTGGCCTGTTTACATTGTAGAGCTCACTGTGCCTTGGGAGATGCAGTAGATGAGGCACATGAAAGGAAGAAGCTTAGATATGTTGAGGGAGCATCTGAAAGCTGAACAACGAGGCTGGAAAGCCACGCTACATCGTGTGTGGAAGCGGCCAGCAGCCATGTAATAGGTAATTACTGTTGTCAACTACATCAAGCCACATCCACTGTATTCACATCTGTTCACAAAACTTAGAGATATGTGGGCTGAGCATAGTAATTTATGCTTTCACATAGAGGCACTGTTGTCAATCCAAACACAATCAATCAAAAAACAGCTTTTGATTGATTTTTTGATGACAAGTCTCTTTGCCTGTGTAACTGACATAGCATGGACATCTAATGAACTGAAAATGAGCATTGCAAGGAAATAATGAAAAGAAATCATGCAGATGAGTGACCATATTGTTGGATTCAGAGAGAAACAACCGATTCTGGAGAGACAGCCTTTGAAAAGCGAACTGTCCCTGTTCGCCAGCAGCAGACAACAGCACTGATGACCACTGGTCCGCACAAGCAATGGCTGATCAACTGAAATTCCTGGAGCACCCCACCACTTAGTTTGTTTGGGTGAGGGAGCATTAAACCGTGATGTGGGGGTTAGTGGACCTGCCTGGCTGCAGGGTGCAATGTCACAGAGTAGCACACCAACAGTTGCATGGACCGAAAATCAGTGGTGAAAAACTGGTATGCATGTGTCGCTTAGCCACTGTTCAAGAACAAGTCTATATAGCTTGGCGAAATCATAACATTTAATTGGTATTAATGTTTAAACGGAAATGATTAAAAATAGAAGGTTGTTTTTATAGAAATGGCATGTTACAACGGTTTTATAAAAGCAATAACCCACCCACTTTATAGTGATTTCAGAATAGCTAAAAGGATTATAGCGCCGCTTAGCCGTTCAAAAATCACTAAAGGACACCCTCTGGTGGCTCACACACACACTCACACACGACCTCCAGTTGGTGATCGTCACCAACCAACAACCACTAATAAAACAAAATTTTGACATACACATTATAATATTTTGCTTCTATAACAACTGTAACTAAACTAGAATAATACAAAGTAGTCGCAAAAACGACTATAAATAGTTATTTGTATGGGGGGTGGGGGGGTTCTACTTAAAAGATATTAAACAAAATAAATAAAAGTCCCAGTAAGAGTATATAAGAGATACTGTATATAACAGTGTAAGCCTGGGGGCGGAATTTCCCTCAAAGGCCTTTAGGTCTCTAACTAAATGACAACCGGTGTTTTCCTTCAATGTGTCCTCCCCTCTACTTTCCTGTAGGGGTGGTAGTGAGCTGAGGGACTTCGTACTCGCCGTAGATGAAGAACTGCAGCCTCTCAGCATCAGCACCGACGGACGTCTCCTCTCCATCCACTGCGGAACATCGGCCTGTCCCCCCCCTCCTGGATAACGGCAGATCCAGCTCGCCATGGATAACTCCGGCAAAGAGAAGGAGGCCATCCAGCTGATGGCTGAAGCCGACAAAAAGGTCAAGGCGTCCGGATCTTTCCTAGGAGGGATGTTCGGGTAAAGGATGCCCTCTCTCTCTCTCTCTCTCTCTCTCTCTCTCTCTCTCTCTCTCTCTCTTTCTCTCTCTCTCTATTTCCTCTCGCTCTATGTCTCTCTCTCATTTCGTTACGGGGGAGGGATGCCTGCACACAGGGCCGCCTTTCTGTCAAAGCCTGTCGTAGTGTTATTGCTTTCCCTAACGACAAATCACTTCACTATTCCTATAATATTCCTATAGTGTGTCTGTGAGCTTTATAGTGACCATATAGCTTTGTGCTATTTTATATCACTTATTGTATCACTTTAATATTTATATGATATTTCTATAGTATATTCTATTTATTCCTATAGGGGCTGATGGGAACTTTCGCTGTTGTGTCCTTCTCAAATCTATCATAGGTACTATAGCGCTTTTTCCAAAGGGTTTGCAAAAAAATATATGACCTGTCATAGAGAATAATGTGCCCTGTCGTGCTGTTGCCGCACTAACGTAAGAGAAATGTTAAGATGGCACATCGCA
>OOFE01033398.1:6500-33483 GCA_900323365.1 Monocentris japonica | reverse complement strand
CCAGGTCTGACGCTCACGTGCCCATTGTAGGTGCTTTCGGCGGTGGACAGGGGTCAGCATGGGCACTCTGACCGGTCTGCGGCTACCAGCCCCATATGCAGCAAGCTGCGATGCACTGTGTGTTCTGACACCTTTCTATCATAGCCAGCATTAACTTTTTCAGCAATTTGTGCTACAGTAGCTCTTCTGTGGGATCGGACCAGACGGGCTAGCCTTCGCTCCCCACACGCATCAATGAGCCTTTGCGCCCATGACCCTGTCGCCGGTTCACCGGTTGTCCTTCCTTGGATCACTTTTGGTAGGTACTAACCACTGCATACCGGGAACACCCCACAAGACGTTTTGGAGATGCTCTGACCCAGTCGTCTAGCCATCACAATTTGGCCCTTGTCAAAGTCGCTCAGATCCTTACGCTTTCCCATTTTTCCTGCTTCCAACACATCAACTTCAAGAACTGACTGTTCACTTGCTTCCCAATATATCCCACCCCTTGACAGGTGCCATGGTAACGAGATAACCGAGGTTATTCACTTCACCTGTCAGTGGTTTTAATGTTGTGGCTGATCGGTGTAACTAGTGGCAGGGTTAGGGTTAGGGCAGCATCACTCTTTAGATTAGAAACTTTCCCCGTGGGGATATGAGGTCGTTGTAGCAGTAAAAGTAATGTGATTCAGCAGGAACAAAAAGACAAACAGCATACAAGCACGCAAATAAAATATAAAATAAGCAAGGGATCTCCTTCTGTGTCACAAAACTATGGAGCCACTTGCAGAGTTTTGCCTGTTTTGCTTTACCGGGGGTGACGTCTGCTTATATGCTTCACTTATTTGTCTTAGCTCTCGTTTATTTGCTTCACTTATTTGTCTCGTTTGTTTCAATAAAAAGTAGGTAGCTAACTTATTGCACTTTTACCTTAGCACTGGTTCTGCTCTTAGATGCTTGTTTAGGAAGGAAATGCACTTACGATTTCTGGTGACTAGTAGTTCTCTTGCCTACCTATGTTGAACCCACTTATAGTAAGTTGCTTTGGGTAAAAGCGTCTGCTAAATGACTGTAATGTAATGTCTGACCACGGTAACCCAATGAATTATTTTACCATCAGGGTGACTGACTGAAATTACCAATGTGCATGGGTTAAATCAAATGACGGACTTTCCCCGGTCATACTAATGCTGTCTTGAGAGGGCTAAAGTTTGTCTTTTTGCCATGTAATCACCCCATCTCTCTTCCCAGGTGATGTATTTCTCCTCCATCTTCCCCTACGTGGTGCTGCTGTGCTTCCTCATCAGAGGGCTCATGCTGGATGGAGCCTGGGAGGGCGTCACCTACATGTTCTACCCCAAGGTATCCGCAGCTAGCATGTCTGGTTGGGTACAGAGAAGACGGTCAAGTGCGAAGCATTTCCTGACACGTCTTTTGTTCCTTCCATACATTCACAGCTGGAAATCTGGGCGGACGCGCAGGTGTGGCGGCAGGCAGCCACGCAGGTCTTCTTCGCCCTGGGCCTGGGCTTCGGATCCATCATCGCCTACTCCTCCTACAACCCCAGGAACAACAACTGCCACCGTGACGCCTTCACCGTCCCCGCAATAAACTTCCTCACCTCTGTGCTGGCCACTCTGGTGGTGTTTGCCGTGCTGGGCTTCCGCGCCAAAGAGATGGTGACGAAGTGTGTAGTCAGGTGTGTTTCAGTAAAACATGGAGCTGTGCATTGAAACGCACATGTATACATCGCGACTCTGAAATGTGAGGCACTAGTATATGAAAATCTTTTGCTTTTTTTTCTTAGAAACGTGAAGCAGCTGTCAGAGCAATTTTTCAACGGTGCTGTGGACAAGAACCTGATGCTAGACTTCAACTACTCTGATCCCAGGTCTGTGTCCCTCGAGGACTACAGGGCCTGGTTTAAACGCTATGGAGATAAAGTCCCAGGCAACTTTACCGACTGTGACCTGGAAAAAGAGATGCAGACGGTAAAGATTGAGTTCTGGGAGTAACATCCATTTGTTTCAGTGACATTTTCTTAGTAAATTTTGTTGGGTGGATTCATTCATTTTGCTGAGCAGAAAGCATCCTTTTGGGTCATGGTGTTCTTATGAGTTTTACAGTTACTACTCTTCTGCTACTACCTATGCTATTGTCCAGACATCTCAAGATCTCGTGGCATAGTGTTGAACAAATTGAAGTTAGAAGTTGTATGTACCGTGTGCATACTTAGCCTTTCTGTTTTCCTCCCTGTAGGGTGTGGAGGGGACAGGCCTGGCCTTCATTGCTTTCACGGAGGCCATGTCACTTCTTCCTGGCAGCCCTTTCTGGTCAGCACTCTTCTTCCTTATGCTGCTCAACTTGGGCCTCAGCACCATGTTTGGCACTATGGAGGGCATCCTTGCCCCCCTCACCGACAACTTCAAATGTCTGGCCAAGAACAAGACCAAACTCACAGGTAAACATCAGTTCCAAGTGATGCTCTTACAACTAATACGGTTCATCTTAAAGATTTGGTGATTTATCAAAAACTGGGCTACCCTTTCTACAACATTGTCTAAGGGGATATCTCGACACATGGTTACATGGTTATTGTATAGCTGAGCCTGTCTCACTCAGTACCTTCCTAGCAGGTATGTTGCCCAGTCAAAAAGCTACCATGCATCAGAGCCTTGAGATGGTTTGTGCACTGTTAGTCCCGATCCTGTGTCCTTTTATTTGTGTGTCTAATATCCCTTTTTTCTTGTTTAACAGTGTTCAGCTGCGTCATTGGCTTTCTGGTTGGCATGCTCTTCACCCAGCGCTGCGGGAACTACTTTGTGACGATGTTTGACGATTACTCCGCCACTCTGCCCCTCATCATCGTGGTGGTTTTTGAGACATTCAGTGTGTCTTGGCTATATGGAGCTGATAGGTGAGGTCTAATTTAAAACTGTGTGAAATATTGTTCTAATGAAATGCCAACCAATCAGTTTAGCTCCCTATTAGGCTTGTCAGTGTGTGCCATGAAAAATCAAATTACTCATCATTCACCCCTCGTGTGTTTCTAAAGGTTCCTTAACGACATTGAGGTAATGCTGGGCTGGCGCCCCAGTGTGGTTTACAAGTACATGTGGAAGTACGTATGCCTGCTCGCTATGCTGGGGCTGCTGGGAGCCAGCACCATCCGCATGTTCATCAAACGACCCACGTATATGGCCTGGAACCAAGAGAAGGTACGGAACGTGACATTAGGTTCTCACTCAGTTCTTACGTACGTTATCGTATCGTTATTTCATTCATATGTTGGTCTCTCTTTCAGGCCTCTGAGGTGGCCCTGGAGTACCCTGGCTGGGCCCTGGCTGTCTTGTCTTTAATGATCGTATTTGCCATGATGCCCGTCCCGCTGGTCCTCATCCACTCCATCCTGCGGGACAGGACGGGGCAGGACTCCAGGGACATGGAGATTGGGCAGTACAGCCTTGTCAGCAGCGGCAACAATTGTGAAACCCCTTCGGCCGACATGTCAGAACTGGACCAGTGGAAGGAGGCCGCTCCCGTTTCTACTTAACTACACTGAGGGGTGGACGTAACAAAATTTAAAAGATAAAAATAGATCTGATGAAAATGTTTGTGAATTGAAAAATTAAGTGATAGATAGTCATGATGAGATTATCAACACTTTCTATCATTCCTCATGTATCTGTAAACAACAAGGGTGGAAGTAACGAATGAACTGGTAAGAGGTGATGAACAGTCTAATGAAATTGCCTGTTATTTTAAAAAGAGTGATCGCTTGTTGTGGCTTGATAAATTCAAGGTGACTTGATTATTGGTTATTTCAATTTTTCCCCTTCATTCATCACTTGCACTACAAAATTGCCATTATTGTGTCACACCTGCAGCCTCAGGCGTTCATCGTTTGGCACAAGTAATTTTTGTTATTTCAGCCGGTTTTTCATTTCACATGAGTCATTTTTGTTACTTTACCCTGCCTAAATGTCAATCAGCAACCAGGGCCATTGACAAACCTTCGACGAGTCTGTTGTTGACAGGCAGTCGAGCAATTTGCTGAGCTTCAGGTAGGTTTTGATTGACATTTAGGTTAGAGAGCCTCAGTAATAAAAATTACTCTCAAGCAATAAACAGGTGGAACATAACGATAAACAACCTTGGAAATTTTGTAGTGTGAGTGATGAATGAAAGGAAATTTTGAAATCACCAGTTACTTAATCTTGAATTTATCAAGTCACCTCAAAATTGATCACTCTTGCTGAATTCAACTCTGCACTCGTCATTTAATTTTTGTAGGGAGTAGAGGTTACTCACCTTAAACAATAAATACCAGTTTGTCGTTTAAATGATAAATGGTGATAAATTAGATGAAAGTGGTGATGAAAATATTTATTAAATCACCTTTATTTTCATCAAATTATCCTAGGAAAAAACTAGAATTATTTCCTCCCTTTTATGTGTGAGCGAGTGATTGCTGCTTAGACTGTAAGTTGTAAACAGAAAGACAGTTTTTCAGAGAACACTGCAGGTATGTTTTATCCCAAACCAACTTACAGCTGAAAGACAGCAGCAAAGTAGAACAAAAAAATTCAATACAATTATCTAGCTGTTTAGCCATAATTTTTCTTACTGCAAAATTCAGAAGTTTTCAAAATTCACTGCACATGTTACTTAAATCTAGGTGCATGTATTGAAATGATCATTTCCTCATGGTTCTTTGAGTATTATGTGCCCAAGGATTTAAACTTTTTATTTTAGAAGGTGTAATGGAAAGATACCTTCCTAACAAGGAGATTTTACACACTGACTCGTCAGCTGCCAAAGCAGCAAGTTTTCTAGTTTCATTGAAATTCATGTCTTCTTAATTCTGCCTTTTGGTGACTTTTTATAGCATGTTTTATAATAGCTTAGTTGCTCTAAAAATCCATAAAATGTTAGATTTTATGGATCAATCCAGACAATTTTACTTATTTTTTATTTATTTTATTTTTTTTCAAATTACAAAACCTCAACTTGACTCTGCTCAGTCTGTTGGACAGAAATTGTAATTCATCACTGTTATAAATCTAACTAGTACTACTTATATGCACCTGTATCGTGTAGCATGCAGTGCATGAAAAATATGCTACACATGAATGTCAGCACTCTGTTCAAACCATCCTGAAGTCCAATCACCGTGCGTATGCATGTTGGTTTTGTTTGACCATGGTTATGTAAGATTACTATCACTTTTTTTTTTTCTTTTGAGATATCAACTCAAACATAAGATCCCATCATCCTGTCATGCTCAGGGTTGTGATGTCAGAAAACCCATTTTTAAGCAGTATATTGAGAAGGCCTACACAATAGGCCTGATGTAATAGGGTTTCCGGATCAATAAGGGTTTCCGGATCAGTCTAATGTGAAAATGAACGGGGGTGTAAAATAATTTCCTTTAACTACGCATTGTGCTGAGCATACTTAGCTTAGCATTCCAGCATTTGTCCCTTTGTGACCTGACGAAAGGTGGAGTGTAGGTGGGCTGCCACAGCCTTGTCTTGAGAGCAACTGAAGGATGACGGTTGTTAAAATTTTTTGTAATGTAAATATGTATATAGTATGAGAAAAAACCTCAAGTGCAAATTTGTGAAATTGTTTAGGGTTTTCTATCCTTAACTGTCGGAAAAGCTACATTTGTATGAGAGCCTTGTATAGCAACATGTGTTGAAAAATATAACCGATGTTTGTCGGTTGTTACTATACAGATTAGGAGGAAGCAAGCTGCTTACATTCTTTTAAAGGGCTACACAAATCCCCTTTGAACAAAGTACTCCTAGCCTTCAGATTTATCTGTCGTGTTTTGATGTCATTAAAGTACTCATGACAACATATTTTTAAACTGTAATCTTAGTTGACTGATCATTTTCATGAACATAAATAAGTGCAGTTTTGTACTTTTTCACAAGTGGTTACAATATTACCAGAGACACCTTGGCCTTATGGACTCAATGCTGTCAAATACAAGAGCCAGTACTAAGTGCCTTCATATACAACAGTCCATCAGTGAAGGTGATCGTGATGTGAGTATTCCCACCATACATGTAGTTACTTTATTTAAGAAATGTCTTTGACCAGATGATTCATTTCACAATACGTGTCTGTAGCCTGCAAGAGAAAATCTAATATAATGTCTGCATTATTGTAATATATTGTTGCCATCTCTTTTGTATTTTAAAGTGTATTTTTTTTCCCTCTGTTTAAATGTAGCTTGAACTTTGTCTTGTATTTTAAATGTTGCTGAGACTGTTGCCTGACAGGGTCTTGGCAATGGTATAGTTAAATGGTTTTCACAGTGGGATTTGTGTTGTTAGATGATTGTTGTATCTTTCTTTGTGAAAGTACAGCACTCAAAGCATTTTCAACTGAAAACTTTTTTACCAGTCTGATGTAAAAAAAACAAAAAAAAACGTGTTGTATTGGCACTACAATTGTACAATTACAAGATGCATTAAAAGCTTATCTGAACAACCAGTTTTTGCTGCTGCAATCCACAAGTGCAATCACAGACATTCTTGTTACAAATAATATTACAATACAAACAATTAAACTGTGTTGGATACTTTATTCTCTGATTATAAATAGTTCAAATTAAGAGCCTGTATACTTTGTGTAAATACAAAAGACTTTTTTTTTCTACCATGGAAGTTGTATTTTTAAAAACTTAGTTAAAAAAAAAGTCCTTTTAACAGTAATTTTCTTTTCAATTTTGGTATTTTAAAGGGTGCCTCCTATCCATCTATCATGTCTTGGTGCATCACTTTTTTAAGGAATACAGGTGGCTGTTGATTCTAGTTGTCTTAGATGCAGTTTCAGCCCAGCCAGCCAAAACTTCAGGTAAGTCAAGATGTCCACACTGGCAGCTTTTTCCTATATTACCTCGCTTTTGAATGCAATCAGGTTGATGCAGAAGAGTGAAGTGGAATTTTATTGTTTTCTGCATTAGTGTTTTACATTACTGCTCTTTATAGTCATTTTTTTGATACTTAAAAACTTTTCATTATTTTTGAAAGCATCTTCGCTTTATGCACATTTTTTACATGTGCCTAAGACTTTTGCACAGTACGGTACACATGCATCACATGCTGCCTGCCTGGACCATTATCTGCCTGAGAAAGTTCAAGGGTATCAACACCTCTGCCAAGGTAAACATTTGACCAGCTGCGGCGTCTGGCTGGCAAAGCACTGTTTTGACTATTGGGCCAAGTGGGGCAGTAAAACGTATAGAAGCAATGTGAGGCCTCATTTCCCTTGTAGACTTGTGATGGTACTGCATCTCTCTGATTGAGAACTGTTTCTAAATTAGATACTATACGTCGGTGTCTCAAGTTCTGACTGACTGGTCTCTCATATTTGCAGAATAAAAGTGTAGGCAGCCTGGACCATTGTGTGCCTGGGAATGTTCAGTGGTATCAAGCTCTCTGCCAAGGTAACTGTCTGATCTGCCGAGGCACCTGGCTTGCAAAGCATTGTTTTGACTATTAGGCACAGTGAACACTTTGTATTTCTTTCATATCCATCAGTCCTTGAACATTTTGAATGTCCTTGTAGGATTGTGTTGACTATGGGAATGGAGTAGTGGATCTTCCTGAAGTGTTTCCAAACCACTCAGAGGTTCAAACATCACAACGGACTAACTAACCTATTTTTGTCTGTGCCTGTATTTCATTTTATATCGAATGATATTCAATTTTATTCAACTTTACACATTTTCAGGAAGTGTTTGTCGTGTGACCTTTGCAGTACCTCTCTTTGTCAGTAGGGGGCTCTGCTGCACTCATGTCAAAGCATTTTCAGCTGATTTCAGTGATGTTTCCCTGTTTTTATCCCATGTCACAATATCAATTGTCTTTTTTAACACCTAACCTGTTTTTGCACAGGGCAATTGCAGATGAACCAACACTAAGTGTTCACTTCCTGCTGTAGGAAACTTGATTTGACTGGCCCAGAGTGAGCAGGTCTGTGCTCTGTGTTGTTTTTCTGCTGTTAAAAAGGTCACAAAAGCTGAAATCAAGAGTCACATGAACATAATACCCCCCATATAATGACAAATGTTAACTGTTTTCTTCGCCAGTTTAGAGACTTAAGTTATATCAGGCTAAACATAGCAGTTGTATGTGCTATTTTCTTGAACGCATCTTCTGTGTGCATAGTCTAGTGTGCATCACTACTTGTGAATTTCCCTTTGGAAATGTGGCCAGTGGGAGTTCAGTTGTCTTGGATGCAGTCTCACTTCTCACTCCAGTCAGCGAGGAGAGGAACACACCCAGCAGAGACGACCCAGACATCCTGGCATCAACTTCAGGTAAATACAGTCCACAGACCCATATTAAATATATACACTTTATTTTGTATAATGGTGTGTGTGGAGGTTATTTAATGGTTTTCAATTGCCTTTTTCTACAGCAGGACGAGGTGGGGCAACTCTAAACCAGACCAAATGCACTAAACGTTTATTTTAAAATATAATCAAGCTGGAAAATCATTGCTATGACCAACGAGCTCTTTGAAAACTAACTGGAATATTGTTTTGAGAGGTACTGAGATACACAGCTAACTAGGTAAGCCCTGGCAAGTCCTAACTGGCCCTGTTGTAGCAACCAGACGAATGTCTTCAAAATAAGAGGATGCTGGTATAAAAACCTACAAATAAAAATAATAAAGACTTATAAAGACCCAATGACGTAACTCTCGTTCCTAGGTCTCCTAGCATGGAGGCCCACATGACTGGCCTGGTAGCTGTCTGCCTGCTGCTGGTTCTTCCACTGAGCTGCTCCCAGATCACCCTGCAGTCTGAGATGGGTATCGACGCCCATCCAGCCCCCGGAGCACCGCCACCTCCTTCACCACACATACGAGACCTACTCACAAAAGAGGAAACCAGTCACCTTGATGCAAAGCAAAGGTGTAAGTCTAGACTTAAAAGTTGTTTCTGCTGAAATATTTTAAAATTTGTAAAGGTGTGTAATAACAATGTCAAAACCATTATTTTGTGTATAATTTTGTTAGTCTTTTTCAAATGATTTTAATCAAAAAATGATGTTAAATCTCCTTCATTCACAGTGAGATTGGTAAAGGTGTGTGATAATGTCAATACTCCCCTTTTTCTTAGGTTTTACCATTATTGTGTGTATAATTTTGTTAGTCATTTTCAAATGGTCTTAATTTTTGGATTGTTAAATCTCCCTCATTCACACAGATTTGTGTGTGAAAACTGGCAGTCGCTGTTGGGTGTTTGTTCCTCCACAGATGCCCATGTAGACAAGGACAATGCCAAAGTGGGTCTGTTCATTGCTGCAGCCATGGGAACAATAATGGTGATGGCTGCAGTCTACTGTATCTACAACAAGTTCTACACCAAACACCAGTACCTGCACACCCATGTCCACGACGACCAAGGTGGTGTTTCAAACTGTTTCGCAATATATCGGTGCAAGTGTAAACTATCCAGAGGAGATTTTTCACTTGTTGAATGTCACGCTTTCTTCTTTAACAGAAGGATAGATGGGAGGCAAAAACAATTGAATGTATCTTCAAAGGGAAATTTGACCACAATATACAGATTATAGATTATAAATTGTTATTCTAAAGCAGTTATTTTATTTATTTTTTTTAGAAAAATTGGGGAAAAATTGGGGAAATTTGAGGAAAATATCTACATTTACAGAATAGCAACCCAGTAGTCAATCTTGGTGGAATTGAAATCTCATTTATTTAGTCAACATTTCAGTCTTCAGACGTTTCTCACGATTCCTTCCTGTCCTCAGAGTTAACCATCGACTCCATGGAGCATCCCCCCATGTTTTTCCATGGCTCTGCTGGCCCCAGGGTGGGAAAGGTGCGGAGAGCTGGTTATGGCTCTCTCTCGGACACCCCGTCCATCATCTCCGTGCCGCCCAGCCTGTCCCCTCCTCCCTCCGTGGTGCCCTTCCCTCCCCTCTTCCTCTCCTCTCACTCTCTAAGAACAATATCAGCTAAGGATCTGGAGAAATGCTATATCTAATATTGAATGCATACTGGCGTGAGGCTTTTGAATGTATTGCATCATTGGGAGATTGAAGGAGAAGTGATTGTTGTTTGAATAAGCATATGTTGCTTTTACCATTAGTTATGAACACTCATTAACCAATTGACCCAGTCTTGTCTTTAAGAATGAACTGTAATCACTTGTCTATAATGTGGTATTTACAGTCATCAGAAACTAGAGTTTACATGGGAGTACTTGCACTTCCATGTAACATCCATTCTTGTAGTAGACATCTGTTGTACCATATAATAAACCCTCTAACAGTGACAAATTGTTGTCTTGCTCATCTCTACCTCTGTTTGGTGCATAACTTCTGCATCAGTCACATGGTAAAGCACAATTTGGCTCTTTTGCCATAACTTTTCATGCCAATAACAAAATTGAACAAAAATTATAATTAAACATTACAAGAACAGGACAGCAAATAGAGGAGATCTCATTCACATCGACCCACCCTCACAGAAACAGGGCCATGAATGGATGAATGACAAAAATGAATGAAAAAGAGATTTGAATGAAAGGAAAATGACATTTTAAGTGAAAAGAGAAAAAGCCAAAACCTTTTTCTTTCACTCTTTTAAAAACTTTTACTTTTCGCTTTCAATTTGTGTTTTGAGACAAAAGTCAAGCCAAGTCCGAGTTAAAACGGCAAGAGACCGAGAAGACAAGTGCAAGACGTCTCGAGACCCAGACTGGAGCTCTACAGCCCTAGAAGAAACTACTTCTAAACTACTGTTTTCTTTTTCATTTTTGTCATTTTTCTGATTTCTTTTCACCATCATTGCAATATTTGCACTTTGTGTAAACCATGCATGTAACAATAAACTCCCACACCTGTCGTCAGAGCAACCCGCCCCCCGGGTGAGCAGGACAGGGTTTTACTCTAACTCTCTCCATTCAGTGTTGCTGTGGTGCAGAAATAGCCACCGCTTTGAATCTTACTCACTGCTTAAAACGCCGGGCTGCGGGGAGGAAGTGACACGGTAGATCTCACGGTAGATCTCACTTCACACACACACACACTCACACACACTTGGAGAGATTAGCGCACACGGGCGGTAATCTGGTTTCAGCACCATGGCCAGAGACACCGTTTGACCATGTATGCTGCCCAAAATTGCCTGCAGCACACCTTAAACCTTAACCCAAGATTGTAAAGAAGTTATTCCGGACTCTCATCTGATAGATAATGTTATATAGAGGCATCTGAGGCCCGGGTTTTGTTTATGTTATGCTCACATCGACGTTGAATCGCTGGATAATCGCTGTTATTTGCTACACAATTTGCCAGGAAGGAACCGGGAGCTTTTTGTTAAATACATTAGTAAGTAAGTTTAGTAAATCAAGTTTTATGTGTGAGTGAGAAGCACGAGGCGGAGGGAGTAGCGGCGAAGGCTGCGCGCTCGGACGAGAGCGCGCAAGGACAGCAAATTGGTCGGATCCTGGAGTCGTGAGGATGGAGGTCCGGACGGATAGGCTTAAGGTTGTGGCAGCCAAGACTCTCGGGAAAATATACGGGTATGTACAAATCACTCTGGAGCATTTTCTAACTAGAAAACGTTGAACCAGCATATTTGAAGAAATGGCTGAAGGCGTATTCGTTCATTACAAACAGAAAGTTCATATTTTGCTGTTAAGTTAGAGGACTGTAGTCACTCTGGAGGCTGAAATATGATTTTAATATGAGTGTTTCTTAAAAGGGAGGCAAACTACTCTGTTGAAGATCAAGATGCCCAGGGGCCTGGATTAGTTACTGGGGTTGGATGACCTGGCACAACATCTGTCTCATTATAGGCTGCTGGATTTAGCACTTTATTTGATTGAGCAAAACAGGCAATAACATCTGACAATCAGCAATAGTCAAAAAGTTACAAACCGTTTCTTTGAGCGTACAAATTATATGGAACATAAACGCCCCAATTACCAATGTCTGCTTTCACACGCAGTGTTTCAATCAAGCCCCAATGTGGTTTTCAACGTAACATGGAGTAGTGATAACTAGATTCATTTCGTTTTGGCCTTTAGTGTCTGCTGTGTCGTCACGTTTAGTTTGATGTATATCAATCTGTACGGTAGAAATTGAAATGCCTATGGCTGGGCAATTAGGTATTGTGTGTATGAATTTCTACCTTACAGACAATGAAATACACGAAGTGTGCTTGATAGCCTATCTATATTTTCTCACAAAGCATTGAGTGTAAGTGTAAATGTAAACTAGGCCTGTTAAATTAGTCTCAACCCACTGGGTCCAGGCCTTGAGCTATTCTTTATTGGGACTAGAGGCCCCCTACACGTACGAATATCAAAAATGAAAAATGTGTGCAGTATGGTGAGATGGCCAGCATGCCCATGCCAAAATGAGATTATGGGCTGGTATCCTGGGCTATAGTACATGCCAGGGAAGCTGAAAACTAAAATGTACAACTAAACCACTTCCCAGAAACGTGAATGCATTGGAGGCCACGAGACAGTGGCACCTGAGCAAAACAAATTACGTGTGATTTAAGAAAAAAAAAAGTAAAACATCAGAACCAGTTGCATCGGGAATAACCTGCAAAGTTGCGACAAGTGTCCAGTTTGTCTGCTGTCTGGCTAAATATACACGCAAAACGCCGGCTATCTGAGCGCAAGATGTTTATGCGCTCCCTTTCTTTCTCTCCCTCGGGATTTGAAGTAGCGTCTAAACACATAAATCCTCTCCCGAAATAGCCCTCTCCCCGTCCCAAGCTGTCGGCCCACGTAAATCCCTGCAGGCCGTACACCTTGGCCACCTCTCCGTGTCTCGTCCCTCCCTCCCTGTAAGTAGCCTCACCACGTCCCTTCCCCCCCAGGCCTTTTACCCTCAGGATTACTCCACCTACGGCACACGGTCCGCAGTAAGCTCTGGTTTCCTTTGGGCACATGGTGCAGTTGCCTTGCTGCTGTACCACAGGAGGCCTGCCGTGACTTGTGACGGTCTTATTCTGCTGCACGCAACTCCTGACCGGCTGCTCAACCTGAGACACCCGTGAATGTTTCAGTCATGGAGCTAGCTCAGGCTTTCACACTATAGGATTCTATTCTATTCTATTCTATTCTATTCTATTCTATTCTATTCTGTTCTGCTCTACAAAAGCCAATTCACTTATTTAACATATCACATTTTACTTCAGGCAACCTTCCAGTGTAATATGTCAGTGATAAAACTTTATTGAGACCCAATTTAGAGCAACATGGTTCCACTGATCTGGAACCTGCTGACAGTGCTCTGTCAATCAGTCACTAAACATCAAGTGTGCATGACCCATCTGTCCATTCTGATTCTTGAGTTCTTTATGAATTGCACATACTGTCACTGTTTGTGATCCACAGTATTACAAGTCAGAACAAATGTGGTTGACTTGAGTCTACTGGAGTAGAATATTTTGCCCTTCTTCCTTTAGAATGAGGTTCAGCTGTTCAACTTTGTTCAACTTTGTGGTTCAACTCATTACATCTCACTGGTGCAGTTGATCTCCACAATTTACACTGTATGTTTGGCTGCAGTATTTTGTAAATGATCAATGCATCTATGGTATGTGTGTCTACCTAACACGCACCATCTAGAGTTGAGTTTGATGCCACATGTTAACGTTTTTTTTTTTTTTACTAGGTTAGGCTAATAGGTTAATATTAGGTTAGGCTGAGCATCGTGAATCGTTTCTCAACCTTGCAAACAATCCACACCAGTCATTTGTCCTTTTCTTATCCAGTCAGTGATTCCAAGCTGTTGATTGAACTCTGAACTGTGCTGCTGAACTGTCCTCACGCTTGTCCTTGACGCATCAATTAAGAGATTAAGTTGGAGAGAGAACCAGGAATACTCCCGGAGCAGACCGGGGACATGGATTCAACGTCCTAGCACTCACTGAGATTCAAAATTCATGATCATCAGTATTGTTCATACTGACCCAAATTACTTCAGAAGCCTCCAGACCTGTATTTATGATGTGGCGAGAGCAAAAGGGAGAGGGTCAGGTAACTGCTAAGGATTACAAGGGATATTCTGTAACTCAGACTAAGGGTCAGTAAAATGACATACAGGTATGGAAAAATTGTCAGAAAGTCAGGCTAATATCATGTATGTAATGGGCCCATGTCATTTTAATGGCGAGGAAAAAAAATCACTCCATGCAGAGATCCTCTGGAGGCAGAGAAGGAAATTGGTGTGAAGAAGAAAAAAATTGTGTGTGAGACTATGTGAGATTAGGGGGAACTGATGATGAAATGCAGGGTTAAAGATGAACAGCAGACAGGAAGAATGAAGAGAGAGGCAGAGGCACAGACAAAAATAGTCCGACAGAGCCAGAGATATTAATAATTCAACGTGGAGAATCATTAATACTTGATCAATGTCAAAGACCGAACTGCTGCTTAACCGATTTAGTATGTAAGCTTTGTAATTGTGTAGTCCCTATTGAGAGTGTACTTACTTACTTACTTGCTTACTTGCTTACTGTTGAGGTTTTTAGCTGACTGCACTGTCCAGGTTTGTCCTTCTCCATCTTTTTGTCACTAGATATGTGACGATCCCTGCCATTTCCCCGCCTTTTGCACCTCGTGAGCTGCAATGACCGTTTGCACAGAGATTCTGTTTTCCTGGCTGCATGCTTTGGCGATCAGAGTCAGTATTGTCCTGGTGTTTCAGAGATGTGCTTCACCTGGTCCCTGTGCGCTGGTGGAGCCCTAACGTTGTGGTATAGGTCAGGTTTTGTCATTACAGAGAAGAGACAGGAAGAATAAATGGTCACGTCAACCACAGGATGACTCGCCATTCTGAGTAAATTGGTTAGGCTATGCCACATTTACATTTAAACTGAAGTACATGTATTTTTTTACTGTTCTAAACCAGTGATATTTCCTTGCTTTTGAACCTATTATACTGTACATCCCTGAGCAGTATTCTTGCATCAGCATATTCCATCATTTACAGAATAATCTTGGTGGTCATTTTGAATGACGGTGGTCATTTTGAATTTATTTCACACTCGGGGTGGGAAACTCTACCTGGACGATTGGCATATAACCAGTGTACTACTTCAACACTTAAGTGGGGAGTTCAGAGCTAACAGTTCTCACATTAGCTAGCAATCTCAGGAACAACAACCACTAGCTGCTTGAATTTAGCAGGGAAGTTGGCTAGCATACTAGCTAGTTAGCTACTAGCTAGCTGCCTAGGCTAGATTCCAGTAGCTAGCTGTCGTGGGCCAAATGTATTACCTTAAAATGTGAACCTATATGCCTCCACATTCTTGAAATCCATTTGTATCTGTGAAATGATAAATATTTATCAGATTCCCAACATTTGCACAATGTGCATTTTGGTACACAACAGTAGGAAATAGAGTTTCCTACCCCAAGTGGAACATAAGTTCAAAATGGCCGCCATGTGAATCAGGTCCATGATGGGGTGTCCCGGTGGCTCAGTTGGATAAGGTGCATGCCACATAATCATGATGTCTGGGGTTTGAATCTGGGCCCTTTGTCACATGAATCCTAAAATGTTCTTTAAACTTTAAACTTAACTGCCCATTGTATTATGGCTTAAAAGTGCAGGGCTACGTTGAATAATGCGATTCCTTATAAGAGCAAGTGACTTTTCAAATTGGTATCACTTGACACTGGGAATAAATCAGCCAATTAGGATCTTTGCTTTTAACTCCTAAACATTATTGAGACATGTCCATATAGTAAATAAAGTTGTAATATGAAAGGTCTTTTCTACCCTCTGGGCCAGCAGGGGTTCAGTCTGGTCTGGGGTAGATACATGCTTGACGCCTCTTAGACTGGAAGCTGACAGTGGTCGTGGTTTCTCAGCGAGCTACATGGAGGGGTTAGAGTCAGGACAAGAGCAGGAGTGATGAACCTTGTTTGGATGGAGAAAAGGAGCAGGGATGTGCCAGGATGAGACAAGTTGCTGTAATCACTGTATCCTTTAGTCACACTGCACTGCTCACTGTCAGCCAGGTCTGTCATGAGTCATGCCTGTAATACAAAAACCCCCCTGAGAAAAAAAACACCTTGCTTGGAAAGGATGAGTCAAGGTCATGTCAAAAAGCTGGTGGAAGGTTTTGTTTGTGGAGTTGACAAAAGAGTGTCTGCTGCTCACCCAACTGAGTCTTTGCTAGGGTACTGGAGTTAAAATAGTAGTATATAAAAGTTTAAAAGTAGTACATATTGTATTTCAGTCACCCTTAGGTTTTCCAATCCTTCTTTTCACAGAGCACTCGAGAAGAAGCAGGAGAATGGCGAGACCATCGAGCTGTCGGCAGAGGGCCGGCCAGAGCTGGTGGAGGAGAAGGAGCTGCCCGTGGTGGACTGCACCTGCTTCGGCCTGCCCAGGCGCTACATCATCGCCATCCTCTCCGGCCTGGGCTTCTGCATCTCCTTCGGCATCCGCTGCAACCTGGGCGTGGCCATCGTCAGCATGGTCAACAGCCACACCATCTACAGAGACAACAAGCAGGTCATAGTGGTGAGTGGCTATGGAGTTGGTGGCAGAGGTGGTGTTCCTGTGAGCGTGTTAGTATTAGTGGGATTTACATTTACAGTTTAGGTATTTAGCTGAATTTCAATTATGGCAACTGTAAAATAAGCCTACATTTCTAGAAGCAGCCAAAAGTGTGGAGTGCAAAGGTCAACAGCAACTAGGAAATCATAACAAATATGAATGCGTCTCTAGAATAGTCATATCAAATCAGATAGGTCTGAAGTAAAGGGATAAAAGCCAACCAAAAATACAGCATCAAGAACCAGAAAGAAGGAAGGTAGGGGAGAGGGAGGTATGGAAGCGTGTCATGAAGATGAGTTTTCATTACAGACCAGAAGATAGAAGTGACTTTTCCATATGTCTCCATGTAACGGTAGATGTAGTTATTACACAAGGTCTCAGTGTAATGGTTAATTCAGTTATCATATCAGACCTTGAAGACTAAATATTCCCATCAATGGAGTTACTATGAAGTCTTTGTGGATGTTATAGGTCCCTTTGCCTCTTGCCGTTTTGTGTCAACAAATAAAATAAAACCAAATTGAAGCAAATGGAAGTGGTTACATCGAGTGAAAGCAAAGGATTGAGTCGCCATAAAGTCAGCCAGTGTTATTGTCAGTGGGGTGGGCTGAGGTTTGACATGGCTAAGTGATGTGGTCTGTTGGTCTTCTGTGAGATCTAGGTGAGGAATATGGCTGAATATGGGTGATGGCTCAATGGATGTTGGGTTATCATATGCCGTCAGAGGGCCAGTAATCAAGCAGATCAATCAATTGTTGTTCTGATGGTTCTTACTCAAGCTTAATAGCTGATTATCTCATGACCAGCACGCATGAGACAGTCTGCGGTGTTGGATGGCAGATTGCCTCTGCACATTGTGACGTGTGAAGATTGCTTGTTCATTTGAGTAGAATCCATGAAATACCAACAGAACTGCACAGATGGCTCTCTCTTTTCTAAATCCAGTTACAATCGCCTCCTTTTTGTCAGCCCGTCTTTAGACTTGATTACTTGCCTTCTTGTCTCTCCCAACAGAATGCACAGTTTGACTGGGATCCAGAAACAGTGGGAATGATCCACGGGTCCTTCTTCTGGGGATACATAGTAACCCAAATCCCGGGAGGGTTCATCTGTCAAAAGTTTGCGGCAAACAGGTCCGCTTACTTCCCTGTTCATTATATGCTAGGATGATTGCAGGTGCTTTTATAGACACATCATATGTTACTTTCCTCTCTCTCTCTTTCCCTTCCAGAGTTTTTGGCTTTGCTGTAGTGGCCACCTCTTGCCTGAATATGTTGATCCCTTCAGCAGCACGGATTCACTTTGGCTGCGTTATCATTGTCAGGGTACTTCAAGGACTTGTGGAGGTGCTTGACTCTGCTGCATGGCTTTTTTTTTGTGCACACATGTAGTCTGCTGAAGACGGCCTGCTTTCTCTGTCCTAATCTGGCCACATACCATATTTAAAAGGGATTTAAAGTTGTAAATTAGGGCCTTAGTTAAAGTTAAGTCGTTCATAGTAGCTAGTAGTCTGTAGTTGAACCGAATTTTAACACTTTTAAATTTAATGACATAACGTCCTGCTGTGTCTCCCTCTCCTACAGGGGGTTTCATATCCTGCCTGCCATGGTATCTGGGCAAAATGGGCACCACCTCTTGAAAGAAGTCGCCTGGCCACGACGGCCTTTTGTGGTGAGTTTATGGCATTGCTACCCATGCTTCTCTCTCTCTGCTTCAGAAACATTTTTTTAACATACATTTTTAACTTCAGAAATACTTTTTAACATATCCATAATGTGTCTCTGCATCCCAGGTTCTTACGCTGGAGCTGTGATCGCCATGCCGTTAGCTGGGATCCTCGTCCAGTACTCAGGGTGGTCATCAGTCTTCTACGTCTACGGTAAGTGACCCTTGACCCTTGAGCCTGCTTTTTGAACCAATCAAATTGAACAAAGATTAACTGAATATAACACAAATATTTATTTTAGGATGTTTGTCATGACCTGACCAAGATTACTAGACGTACCTATGACCAAGAAAACTAGATAGTAAAAAACCCTTTCATTCGGTGAAATACAATAAAAATGCGATCATTGCCTTCATCAAATCAAATCAAATCAAAACACATTTGATTTGTATAGCCCGCCGTTCCAGTCTCAAAGGGCTTCACAGTGCCCAAAGTGTGAAAACAATAAATGGATATCCCCCAGCGTTGGACCCTCACAGAGGACAAGGAAAAACTCCCAAAAAACCTTTTAAGAAAAAATGGAAGAACTCAGAGAGGGATCTCCCTACCAGGACGGTCGGGCGTGCAATAGATGCCGAGTTTTGGCAAACAGCGTATACAGAGTACATAAAAGTTTATTTGGGTGGGACATCCAGATCTGATGTGGGGCATCACAGCAAACAGCAGTTCAGTCAGTGTCATCGTAGGACTAGGGGACCATGCAGGTGCCAACATTGCCCAGCTGCAGCCTGGGAGCAGATAGGAAACACACTGCCCAGTATCCACAGCAAACGCCCGCTCAATCAGCACCATCCTAGGGGTGGGGGACCACGCAGACGCCAACTCTGCTGAGCTGCAGCCTGGAAACAGATAGGAGACACACCCACTCATTCATGTACTCTCAGTCACACAGACAAACATGACCAGTGTCAGTGGACAGGAGCAGGTAGACCAGGAGAACAGGACATGTAGGCAAGATGCTAGTATCCATCGGCAGGAACCTGAGCTAGGGTGAGCTAACTGGTCTAGCCTTACTCTGAGAAGAGACTGAGCCACTCCCTCAAGGCTATGTGTGGTCAAATGATAAAGAGAATAAATAGGTTTTTAGCCTTGACTTAAAGATTTGGAGCGAGCCTGCCTCTCTGATTGAGGCAGGCAGACTGTTCCAGAGATGGGGAGCCCAGTAAGAAAAGGCTCTGCAGTTTTCTTTTTGACTGCTGGGATAGCCAGGTAGCCAGCGTCCTGTGATTTGAGGGCGTGTGGCGGTTTATATGGTTTGATCAGGTATGATAAGTAGGACGGTGCCATCCCATGTAATGATTTATATGTAAGTAGAAGCACCTTGAAGTCACATCTGGCCTGATTTGGGAGCCAGTGTAATGAGGACAGGATGGGCGTTATGTGGTCGAATTTCCTAGTTTTAGTCAGGATTCTGGCAGCATCATTCTGGACCAGTTGGAGAGTTTTAGTTCACCCAGTATGTAAGCCCGAAAAGAGGACATTGCAATAATCAATTTGATGATACAAAGGCATGTACTAACATTTCTGAATCTGCCTTTGTTAATATGGGTTGAATCTTGGCAATATTGAGAAGATGATAAAATGCTGTTTTAGTGGTCTCCTTAATATGCAACTCGAATGAGAAGGTAGGGTCGAATTTTACCCCAAGGTTTTAAACGTATGGGCTCCTGGAGATTACACAACTATCAATGCCTATGTCTAGCTGGTCCTACAATCAGCATCTCAGTTTGTTGGCATTAAGAAGCAGGACATTTAGCGACATCCAACATTTGACCTCAGGCCTCTAATTATTGAAGTTGGGTGTTATCTGTTGGTTTGACAGGTATGTAAATTTGAGTGTCCTCAGCGTACAGTGGAAGTTAATGCCGAATTTGCGATTGATGTCACCGAGTGGTAACATATAGATAGAGAATAGTAGTGGGCCTAGGACAGAGCCCTGTGGAACACCAAAGTCCACATTGCAACACTCTGAGGTCATGAACATGGAGACAGAATCCTATTGTAATTAAGTCTCAGAACAGCTAATCAATACATAATCAAAAGTACCTACAATACTCATCTAAAGACAGTCTGTCATAAACAAAACAGACCATGCCACCAACTCTCAACTCCTTTCTGAAGACTCACTGAACTAATGTGAAATAGAAATTCAAATTGAAACTGAAATCATAACTATAATAATCTTCAGGACCCCAACACTAAATCATGTGAAAAGTGATTCTCCATATCAGAATCAGTTTATTTGTAAACTGCACAAATGTACAAGAATTCATCACTCTACATATATACATTCAACATTTAATCACAATGTGAACTCAGGCAGCAGGTCATGAAATAATGCTACAGCATAGAGAAAGTTTTCTCCATTGCTTCTTGTTCTTGTTGTCCTTGCATCCAGTTTGGACATTTCTGTTGCTCTTTTTCTTTCCCTTACTCTTTGCATTCCCTTCTTCCTTCCTCCCCTAGGAAGCTTTGGGGTGCTTTGGTATTGCTTCTGGATCTTGGTGTCTTACGAGAGTCCGGCACGCCATCCCACCATCACAGAGGAGGAGAGGAAATACATTGAGGAAAGCATCGGCGAGTCGACCCAGAACTCCACTCCAGTAACGGTCAGTGCAGAGATTTTGCAGATACAATATAATATCATATCGGTTGAAAATTGATATGGAAAATAGATATTGCCAGCAATACAAGGACATTTTAACATTTCATACATCTAACTAGAATGAATGAATGAACAGTAAGCTGCCAATAATTTAGGTGGTATTTGTATTTTTTCTTTTATGCAACACCATAAGAGAGGACATGGTTTGATGGATAAAAAAAGCAACGCAAAATAACAGTAAGAAGAAGGTTAGCCTGGATGACATTTAAGAAGGAGTCCATCTTTATCATCATTCTGAAAGATGGTACTGTCACCAGTACCAGCTAACCTTCTGCATTTGGTAAACAATGAAGATCTACCCAAGAAAATTGTGTTCCTTCTTATAAACTGTTAACAGTCGGGATGACAAGTTTTGTGCTGATTATGTTTTCAAAACTCAACCAATCCATTTTCACCACCCGAGGATTCCCCCCCTCATGACCACAGTTTATTGGTTTCTGATGCTGACCATGTGCAACAGAGCCAAGTTCACAGGCAGAAATTAAGCCTAATAGACTAAAGAAATTGCTTTTACTGGACATTTCAAATGAGTAAAAAACCAGTAAAACCAGCCCAAGATTGATAAACAGAATGATCTCGATTTCATTGTTTTTCCCCATTGAACTGCATTGTCTAACGCTTGAATCTCCCTGTTGTAGAAATTCAACACACCGTGGAGGGCCTTCTTCACGTCCATGCCGGTATACGCCATCATCGTGGCTAATTTCTGCAGAAGCTGGACGTTCTACTTACTTCTCATCAGCCAGCCTGCATACTTCGAGGAAGTGTTTGGATTTGAGATTAGCAAGGTAACAAAATCTACACATGGGCCATTTGTTGCTAAAGAGAGTAGACACTAGACTTTGAATCTTTAGTTGCATGTTGGTATGATGGCTTTGTGTGTCGATGATCCCCAGAAGTATAGAAATGTATATAGAATTGTATTGTTTTTCTCTTCTACCCACCCACTCTACATCTAGGTGGGCATAGTTTCCGCCCTTCCCCACCTGGTCATGACAATCATCGTGCCCATCGGGGGCCAGCTGGCTGACTACCTCCGCTCCAACCAAATCATGTCCACCACCAATGTCAGGAAGCTCATGAACTGCGGAGGTAAGAAAGGACCAAATAGAGGGGAAGGTGATGTTAGAATAGGAGCAAGGGAAAGTATGCATTTGTTCTCCCCTAGATACTCAAAGGTGTATTCTAAAATCATGACACTGTTATGGTTGTATGACCAGTCCAAAAGCCTTTTCTGGTGGTTTTGAGTTCATATTTTTACAATCATTTTGATATGATTAGAAGTTTTTTCTAGGTATACCCATTTTCATGTCAGACGAAAGGCATTGGTAACTCGTTGACTGATTGTGGGGTTACCTACAGTATTTAGTCAGCTGTGGTGAGAAAACGTTTGCTGCATAAAGTAAATGATGACTCACTGTAAGGCAGCGGTTCTGCGTCTGTAGGCTATTTTTGAGCTACAGAGAGAAATCAATAGAGAAGTGATGGGAATGGGAAGCGTATACATATCACTCTGTGGGAAACTGCTTCGTCCATAAAGCCGATGTTGGGCCAATGTTAGGACACGCTGCTCTCAACGGCATTTTATAAGGGGGAGGAAAGGAAAGACTGGAAAAAGATAATGTAACGAGACTCTCTGCTTCTTCATTATTTCACTCTGTTCTCTGTAACAGGCTTTGGGATGGAGGCCACCCTGCTGTTAGTGGTGGGCTTTTCCCATACTAAAGGTGTTGCCATTACATTCCTGGTCCTGGCTGTGGGTTTCTCTGGGTTCGCCATTTCAGGTGAGACTATCACCACTGCATATTATCCTCGCTACCTAAGTTATATAACGGCTCTCACCAACACCCATAACCTCCTAGTCAACAGAGGAGCTCACCTTGTTCCTCTATATTCATTGGGCTTAATGGAAAGGAAAGAGGAAAGAAAACACTTTAACACTGTGGCTCAGTGGTTAGCACTGTTGCCTCGCAGCAAAAAGGTTCTGGGTTTGAATCTTGGCCCTCTCTGTGTGGAGTTTGCATGTTCTCCCTGTGTTTGCGTGGGTTTCCTCTTGGTGCTCTGCTTCCCTACCAAAGTTTGAATTGGAGACTCAAAATTGTCCATAGATGTTAGTCTGTCTATGTGTTCGCCCTGGGATAGACTGGCAACTTGTCCTGTCCTTGCTTTCTGCCCAATGCATGCTGGGATAGACTCCGACCACCCCAGAACCCTGAATACAAACAGTAGTAGTAGACAGTGTGGAAAATCAATGAAAAGACTATTGGGGATGTATTTCTGGGTCCATTTGAAGACTGTGTGGACTAGCCTACAGTTCATTCAGCCAACATTACATTAGAGTGGCTTATGAAGGCTTTGGAAACCAAACACAGTTAAAGGACACATTGATGTTTTTATTCACTAAGTGGCCAAATGTAGACGATGTGATGTGGCGTCACGTTGAGATATTTCCAGCAGCTATAATGCAGTTTGATCACAGAAAATGCCTCAGAGATCTAAAACATCAACGGGTTTTGGTGTCCCCCAGAATCAAAGGATCAAAGGCTTCTTTCTAGACCGACGTTTAACTGTCATCCAGGGAGAAATCCATCGTAGAAGAGGAAGAGATACTAGTGTCTCACTGACAGTAGCTTCAATAGACCAGAATACAATGCAGCCACATGACATGTTTTGTTTTGAGTTGTTTGTACGATTTTCACTTTTTGTTGACTGGAAAAACTCCCTCTTTTACTGTTAATATGCTATCTGTTTCATTAGCACTATTGCCCTCTCCACATCCACGTGCAACAAGTTCACACCAGTTCTCTGGGGGTTGTCGGAAGGCATTCTGGGAAACATAGGAAATCACTAACTGAAGTAGACATAGACGAGGCAGGTTGAGGGAAAGTAAAATAACTCCTGGAATGAAGTGAACGTCACAGATTGAGGATATATAGCAGTAAGAGTATCCTCATATTTTTATGTTTTTGTAACCATTCTAATGATATTATATCTATCCTTCCTCATAAGGTTTCAACGTCAACCACCTGGACATTGCACCCCGCTATGCTAGTATCCTCATGGGTATCTCCAACGGCGTGGGCACTCTGTCTGGAATGGTTTGCCCACTTATAGTTGGTGCTATGACAAAGCATAAGGTGAGGACATGTTATTCTGTAATTTTTATCAATGTCTACTTGTGTTTACAGTCAACATCCACCATAATCTAATGCTCATCGTGCAAAGTAACAAACACAGTGAGTGAATGACACATCCACTAAGGTTTATTTTATCACTCATCTCAGTTTGTCATCTCTCTCAATCCCATTCATTTTTACTTCCCCTTTTACATTCCCCTTCTCGCCCTCTAATAACTACTCTTCCCCTTTGGTCTTTCCCTCTCCCTCCCTCTTCAGACACGGGAAGAGTGGCAGGGTGTGTTCCTCATTGCCTCACTCGTTCATTACGGAGGTGTTATTTTCTACGGTGTGTATATTCCCTTCTTCCTTGTCTATTTCCCCTCATCCTTCCATCAGTGCATTGAGATTTTTAAGTCTTCAAAAATCTGCTTTTCCTCACTGCAAACAAACCAAATGTTTATTAAAAACATATACTCCTTATGTTTTGTGGATATTCCCTTCTATAGAATTGTTCTCAGTGGTCAATGTTGTTCTTTAAAAGACAAGATCAGACGTCTCAGTATCCATCAAGCAGTAAATACATTATTACATGTTTAAACAATGCAGAGACAGCTGTGAATATCAAAAATATGTACAGCATAATGCTTTAATTTTCATAGAAGTCTGCAAAACTTTCTCTTTTAAACCCTATGTAGCCTCATTTGAGGTCTTTTGAACAGCTAATGAATGTAACATTGCTCATAGGGACATTGCAAAATCCATTCTGTCACATGCTGATCTCCTTTGCCTCCGCGCTGCAGGCATCTTTGCATCTGGAGAGAAACAACCTTGGGCCGAGCCGGAGCAGCTGAGCAGTGAGAAATGTGGCATCCTGGATGAGGATGAGCTCGCAAATGAGACGGAGGAGTTGTATCGCACAAGCGGTGGAGGAGGCTACGGGGCCATGAACCAAGGAGCAGATCCCAACGGAGGAGGAGGTGGTATGGGAGGAGGTTGGGTCTCGGACTGGGACAAAACCGAGGAGTACGTACAACCAGCCGAGAGCAATAACTACCTTTACGGAGGAGAGGAGGACCGAGAGCTAAGCTAGAATGAAGATCCACTGCAGGTAGCCTTGGGGGTCGGAGTAGCGAGACAGAAACAGTAGATCACACAGCGGGAGGTTTCCTTGCGTCACCGGGAACTTTGAAACGGGTTGGGGAGTGTGGATTTGAAATGGGATGGAGAAGGAGCCGTGCTCAGCAAGCCTGACCACATCATCATAATTAAACTGTATTAAATGGCCGCTGCACAGTGGAAGTTGGAAGGAGGTGAAGGAGACATAAGTAAATCTAAAGAGTGTGTTTGTGTGTGATTGCACTTGTGTACCTTGTGTGACAGACAAGCTCAGTAAGAGTATTTTAGGGCTCCAAAGCCTCCCTGTTGATGCCAGTGCAATGTCCCTATTGGAGAAGGGATTTGTTTTAGGCCTAGTTCGGTTGCTTTCCTTGATAGTGTGTTTATTAAGTTCTAATAATTGTGTAATTCCCTATATTCACTGACAGGGTGTCGATTTCATTTCTATGCCTCTCATTTATAGTAAAGATTACCAACCTGTAGGCACATACTGGCCACGTGCACGTCGCTGTTGTCGGGTGAAAACCTCATATCTCCAAAACTTCAACTTCAAGTTTCAAGGAACTAAGAAAAACAGCCTTGTTTTTAGTTTGACGACCATGCGTTTTTGAGTTTATCTAGTCGGTTTTGTTTCATAACGGGTTGTAGGGTTGTTTTTTTCTCATCCCATAGAGGGAGAATCCTTCAAGTGAAGTTGAAACATGAAATTGAAATGAGGTTTTCACGTGACAGTAATGATATGAGAGCTAGTTACATAAAGTCAATGACGCTTAAAATCTCAGGTTCTGTCCTTAATAATGTGCACACTTTTAAGGAAAAAGCATCTTACCTGTGCCAATACAACAAAGTATTTTATGCTGTAGTATTGATTTGCTTCTCCACTGACACCTGCAGAAAGTCATTGAAGACCTACAAATTGTACTTACCTTACTCTCTGTTAAGTCTATACAGTGTAGTGACCGTTTTTTTCAAATACGGTATTTTGACTTCCTCGTGCAACGATATTGTATGTGCTAGGCCTCTAACCTGTCTGCCTGTCTACTGGCATGCTGGAGAATAAAAATGCCTTGTACAGGATTATAAGGAGTGGTGTTATCCAGGGGACTCAAGTCGGGGAAATTATGACCCCATGTCAAGTCTTAGTTTAGAGCCATTTTTATTTCTACATGAAGGTTATTTAAGACATTTTCCTCAAAATTCAACTTCTGAATCGTCACTCCACATGCTTTACATGTGATGTATGTACATGTGAAAAGCGGTTTGCTGACACCATGTGACCAAAACAACATGCCGGTCTGTGCTCTCTGTTACTGACTGTTGTGTTGTGCCAGTCAAGAAATACACAGTATATTTCAAAAGTTCAAAATGATATAATGAGTGCTAAAGAGCCAACATGTGGATCCCACAGTCTGATCTTGCTAACAGGAGGAACTTCTCTCTCCCACCCTTCGCTTTACTTTGTAGTAAACACATGTAACATATAACATCAGTATGTTTTTACGCACAAAGTGATAGCGATAATTTAGGGCGCAACAATGCCATTTCACTGTACATGAGTAATATCTTTGTTGGGAGATGTCGTGAGTTATTTAGCTAGCCCCAGAGTCAAGGTCAAAGGTGAAAAAAAAAAAAAAGTGTTAGGTTACGGGTTTAGCAGAGAGGTGCCCAGTACCACTGAAAAGAGTGTTTCAACCAACGGATTACATTCAGCAATCATTGTCTCCTTCACAGTCAAAGAAAGGGTTATTAATAATAAAAATAATAATAATAATAATAAATGTTAGCG
>OOFE01033374.1:19175-37132 GCA_900323365.1 Monocentris japonica | reverse complement strand
TCATATCACAAGCTTTGTCTCCCAAGAGCCTCTTTTTTTTTACTTCCGAACAAAGAGGATCTGAGCACGCTAAGAGGATTTGGGGAAACCAAACCCAGTTTTGGTCTGGTTTGGCTCAGTGCAGTCAACAAAAAGAGGTACTCTACTGGAGTGCTTTTACCGGGCAGTGATAAGGGGAAATTTGACAATAGGGCTTAGCTGGTTGAGTCATCATTCCAATCGTCCTGGTATTACGGGATTCCACGGCTATGTTTACACGCACACTAACGTAGCCTTTAACATTCAGGATACTCAGGTATTCTTTGCATGAGCACGTAAAAGCCACATCCTGTTTTACATCCTGGCTATGAGAAACCGAGATAAGGTACCTGGGATATTCTGATATTATCCTGGAGACTGATGCATGGAAACCTGTTATCTGTTTACTGCTGGTTTTTGTGGTCTGTGTAGCTGGAACTTGCTTACTTCACTGGCTAAATCGCTGGTGGGAGAACACAGGTAGGCAGAAGCTGTGTTTATTGGTGGGTCTATGGACACAGGGATATTGGAGAGCAGGATATTAAAGGTGCATGTAAACAGCCTATCTAGAATATAAACTCGTATAGGGAATAATATATGGATGTAAATGTGTCCAGTGACATAAATTCATCACCAAGCATTTACAAGATGGACATACACATGCACGGATGCAAATGTACATGCACGCACACACACATGAACACATAATGCAACGTGCATGCATTCATACATACATGAAAGGAATCACTCAAACGCACAGGAATGCATGCATGCCTTTAAATGCAAGCAAGCAATTATTCACACACACATGCGCAGATGGGCGCACATGCATGCACTCTCACTCTGTTTCTTTCTCTTGCACCAAAACACACACACACGCCTTTACGAGAGCAGAGAGAGTGACTCATCGTCAGACAGGTATTGCTGTGTCAGCCTTCTCAAATGCTTATACAGCCATACCTCTCTCAAGCTTTCTCTTCTGTCTCTCTGTCTCTCAATCAAATGCAGTTTCTTCATTTTTAGCATAAACAATATTGCCAAAACAGCATTCAAAATATATATTTTTAAGTGGTAATCCTCAGGTTTTTTGTCTCCAGTACTGTGACATCTTTTTTCCTCGGATTTTCTTTTGGTTTGAGTTTCTGTCGGTGCCGCTCTTTTCTTTGTCTGTTCAGCCACGGCGGCTATCACTGCTCATGCTGACTACCCAGTTCTTCTTCTACTTGTTCCAAACTAGCTAGAAGCTTAAAACGCATCACTTCCTGTGCGCCAGAGGATTTGTCCCAGGAAAGACGAGGAGAGAACGTGGAAAAGCTCATCAAACAAAATGAACAGTTATTCACATGGATATGTTGCTGATTATTACGTTAAAAACACAACAAACAATAGTACGTAATCACAACGTCTATAATCTATTTTCATCTCCATCTCTCCCTCCCTCTCTTTATCCCTCTCCTCTTCCTTCCTCTCTTTCCATCGCTCCTTCCATCTCTCCATCTCTCTGTCCCTCCCTCACCCTCTCTCTCCCTCCATCCTTCTACCTCCCTCGCTGCCTCATTTCTCCACACCCACCCACTCCCTCTTTCTCCCTCTCTGTCCTCCCTCACTCCTCCATTTCTCTCTCCCTCCATCCCTGGTCCTGCAGTACATTCTGGGTAATCCCACTAACTGGAACAGCTCAGCTAATTGGACTCAATGCTTTCTGACAGATTCTCTCCCTCTCTCTCTCTCTCTCTCGTCCCCCCTCTTTTCCCTATATCTCTCTCTTTCGCGTTGTCAAAATACTCAGCAGTATTCCGTCTCCCTATCTCCCCCGCTTCTTTCATCCTCCCTTTAATTCCCCCCTCCTTCATCCTTATCTACTCCACTCTTTTCCCCCCAAATCCTTCGGACCACTCCCTCTTCCCTCCCGTCTAACTCTTCATCTTCCCCTTTTCCAGGGATGCCTTGTGACAGATTTCTCTCTTTTCCTCTCGTTCTTCCCGTGGACGCTCAGCAGTTTTCTGCCTTGGCACCATCGGGCAAACAAACTCATGGATGTTTTTTTTCGGGGGGTAGTTTTCTGTGATGTGTAGCCCTGCCGGGGACAGTGAGAAGGCTTGCGTAAGCCATATTCCGAGGCTTGTATGCTTTGTCGTAAAATATACAGCGCAAGTCCGAGAGCTTTCCCTTGCACCTCTCTCACTGTCTTCTCTTCTTCGCTCCTTGCATTGCGCTATTTAGGTCTGTCTGTTGGCTTTACTGCCTATTGATTTGTCTCACCCTACGTGACCCGTTTGGTATCTGTCAAGTCAATTCAGTTCAGCTAAATACGCATTACTGCAGCGATTACCAGGTTTTTCAAGTCAAGGACCCACAAGTAGATGCACATTACACCACGGACCCCTATTTGATAAGATTTTGTCCCTTGTGAGAATTTTTTTTGGTTGTTATATATGACTTGGTGCAGAATTATATAACTGTCTGTACTGTAGGAGGGGGTACAGTGGGTACAGTGAAACCCATGACCAAAATAGTCATATATACTGATATATTCTCTCATTGCGCGAGTGTGATATTAGTTACAAATTATTTGAAGTGATGTTACCCAATGTTTGTATCGTAATCAGTACGGTCTTGAGCACATGTAGCCAATCAGGCTATTTGGTGTAATTTTTCCCTCGCACCTCAACACAGTGTCAAGATGCATCGTTCCTTCAAGTTTTGTCAAAATTGCAGCAGCAGTGTCCAAGATATCCCTCCAAGTCTTTTTCCAAATCGGACCAGTGGTGCACCAGTTATGGCCCTTTGAAGTTTTGACCTTTAATCATAGCGCCCCCATTTGGCCAATCAGAGGGTTGTTTTTTAACTGGAACGCAGTTTGTATATCAGGCTTTTTCTTTTTCTTTCTGAAACCAGGAGGGCCGCATCTGAGGTCTGTCTGTTCAGCTGTCTCTCTCTGTCAATCCCAGGGGTCCATTTGCCTGCTTGTCTTCTATGTGTCTGTCTATGACTCTCTCTCTCTCTCTCTCTCTCTCTCTGTCTCACGCCGCTCCCTCCCCCAGGAGGCCCTCCTGATGTGGGCAAGATGCTAGGTGGGGAGGAGAAGGAGGAGGACCCAGATGCAGCCAAGAAAGAAGAGGAGCGACAGGAAGCGCTGAGACAGCAGGAGGAGGAGAGGAAGGCCAAATACTCCAAGATGGAGGCTGAGAGGGAAACGATGAGGCAAGGCATCAGGGATAAGGTAATAACGGGCAATATAGTTGTCTAATAACTAACTAACTTACTAACTTACTGAAACATCTAGTTGCTACCACACCAGAGGGAGACAGCTCATAACCAGTGATGTCGTAGTAAATAAAAAGCAGGGTAAACTATGACCTCTAGTTGGTAATCATCTTAAGGCAAACAACCACCGAACTAAAAAACAATTGCCTGACTAATAACAGCAGATATAAAATGTACTCATTCATTCATTCATAGACTTTTTGCACATTTTCTTGTGCTGCAAGGTTTGTCCAAAACACATTTATTTGGCATTTGTGGTGCATCTTTTCTATCAAAGTAAGAGTACAAATCCATAGACTAAGTTTCATACTGTGTTTTCTATGTACTCTGCATAGATTTTGGAGCAAAACTCCCAAATGGATGTGTTTTGAGTTCTTTTGTAGCACAAGAAAATGCGTAAAAAGTAAAGGAGAGGGAACACTTTCTATTGCATTCATTTATTAAACCAACTCAATTGCTAACTAATGAATAAATGAGAGAGAGAGAGAGAGAGAGGTGGAGGGAGGGATAGTAGGACAAATAGATGGAGGTTGAGGGTAAACATCTCAGGGATAAGGCATATATGGAGTCGATGAATCATCAATGAGTGAGTGAATGAATTCAGGAGTAAACACATGAACAAAGAAAGTAGAAGCATGAACATGAAAACTCCACTGTCATGTACCATACATCTACCAGCAAAGGCTTTTTTGTCAACATTGACGCTTTTGTCACTACTACCTTGTCCAATCCATTTGACAAGTTTTCAGGATGGCTTCACAAGCATTTTTTGGATCTTTGCAACAGACCTGCTTTAGAAAACAGACTTATTACGACACACGCTGTTTTTGTTTGTTTTATCATTTTCTGGAAGGATAAGAAAGGCGCTGCTCGGCACCGAGACAAATAGAAAGCGGTGGACAAACAAAATGAGGCATCACAACTGTGAATGGATTCTTTTTTTGCTAGAAATAACAACACACTTCTAGATAGCAGCACATGGGATGGCGGGTCAAAGAAAGGGATGATGCAGTCACCAAACAGCATGTTGGATTCTGGTTCTAACCAGTTCTAACTCAGTTTTCAAAGGAGGTTGCTACTTTTTCTATACTTTATTTTTCAGAAATGGTTCGTTTTAGTTTTCATTTTATTTAATTTCAGTTTTATTATTATTTTTTATTATTTTACCTGTCATGGATGAAAAGAATGAGCTTATGTGTCTATTCATGTGTTGAGTATCAAAACAGGAAGGCAAATTGGAGAATTGTCTCAGTAGTTTCATAATATGTATCAATGTTATAAGACGTGGCTTTTACTCATTTCTACATTTCTACAGTTCTCACCCCAATAAACCACTCTTAATTTGAACTGAAACTAATATTTGAATGTTTTTATTTTATATCAGTGAGTTTTTCCCCCCATACACTCCAGTGTACTAAAATGTTTTCCCATGCTTAGTTTGAGTCTAAGTTTTAGTTAACTATGACAACATCGATCGTGTCCCTCCACTATAATATAATTCAGTTCAGCAGTGCAGTGTAACGGTGCTGATGCGGGGTTGCTACAGTGGTAACGGTTGCTATGTAACCACTTCACTGCAGAGACAGCGTGATAGGCAGGGAGTTTGTGGTTGGAGTGGGTCGATGGGGAATACTGTGAATCAGCGGGATGAAAAGCACCCCCCCCCCATACACACACCTCCTCTGTTCCTCGAAAGTTTCCCCAAAGGGAAAGAACTCCCAAAGTGCTCGTTACCAAAAGGTTTTCGTCAGATCCCCTCCTCCCTTTCTTCAATCATGCCAGACGCTGCAAAAAAATGTCCATCTTAAAAACTGATGTAATTTCAAATGTTTAAAATGTTATGGTGATAATCTCACTTGTTTTCCAATGCAGTTTCACTTGTGTCATTTTGTCAGGAAGTGTCACTATCTTTTTTAATGTAGCCATAAATAAAAAACAGTTTATCGCTAGAAGGGGTCAAACTCTTAGACATCCTCGTCACAGTTCAACTAGTCTGCCAATAAGATGAAGGTGATGAAGTGAAAAAGAAGGTAAAGAAGCTGGCACACCAGAACAATAGAGCCAGCTAAAATCAGCAACAACATCGGCATGAGTTTTGTCGGCTGCCTTTGTCAGACTGATATTTTTCGACATCACTTGTCAAGGTGTGAACAACGGCGACAAGCAGCAACCTAGACATCTTGAGGAACAATATTCTATTTTTGACACATCCCAAAATATTCCCCTGTTGAAAGACAAAGAGAAACAAAAAGAAAAAGAGAGAGAGAGAGAGAGAGAGAGAGAGAGAGAGAGAGATGGAAGGTTAGCAGCTGCTCAAAACATGCCAACAGGAAAAGGCTCTGGGGTTCAAAGGGATGGATTAATTAGCAGTTATCTCTCTCTCTCGCTCTCTCTCTCTCACACACACACACACACACACACCAAACTGGCTAAGTCCCTACAGTATGACGCCATTGCTACAAGAGTCCTCTGATAGCTTGTGACACATTACACTATGATCTGATACATAATATTGTATTAACTCAACCTTTTACTGAGATCATATTCCAAATCAAGAAAGTAGGTGGGGATATTTTAAGGAGGGGTGATGGGTATTGTTTGCTGCAGTAAAAGATTTGAAGGAAAGCAACAACCTACTCACTATCCCCTCTATTAAATATGAACAAATCACCAACTGATCATATTATAGAGGCATTTTGTAGAAACAGCATCTGTTTTTTCCTGTAAAGTCTGATAGTGGTGTGGAACATTTTCATAACATGCATGTACAAATAGCAGAAAATGATGTATCATGCCCAAAAATGGCTGTGAGTGGCCAATTGTTTGTTCCCTTGCTTCAGGGAACAGCAGTTATATACATAACCATACCTTCCCTTTCAGTCAGTTCATTTGGTAAAGCACAGCTATAGGGGATATGCACGCATGCCCAGAACAGCCCAAGCACATTAAATGAGGGTACCATAAGGCGGCTCAGACCGAAGACTCAATAGAACAATTAGAACAAGTGCCGATCACTGCCCATACCCCTTGACCCAGCAGAGAGAACACTGTTTGCCATGTTCTTTTGTTCACAAAAGTGTGAGGAGATGTCCAACTGTCAGCTGCCCAAAAGTCACCAATAGTGGCACACTTAAAGAAAACCCATGAGGTTGCCATACCCCTAGTCGAATGAGTGTGTATGCTACCAGGCACAGCCTACCCCTTACTACACAATGCAATAGGAGAGGAACTGCAGAGACAGTGCTTTGCCTTTCAAAGCAAGTGCTCTACATTGGCAAAGCAAACAACAGTTGCTCACATGACTGGATTGTGCAATGTAGGTACAGAGGGCACAAACCAGGCACAAGGCATGCAACCTCTGTTGCTCTGAAGTAATTGAGTTCAGCCCCAGACCCAGAAAGGCAACCTACCTGGCTTTTCTCGGAACAAGGAAATAGCAGCTCTAATAGCCCATGTGCATTTCGTTGTGTGGGACAACTCGAATTACCTGTTTCGTTAAGGGAGATGCAATCTCTTCCCTTAGAATGGGACCAGAGTCTCTCTGAACGGATGATGTCATCACACAGGCATGACATGGGGGTAATTGCAACCTGTACCCCATCTGCACTGTTCTACAGACTCAGGGAGCGCAGGCTGTGAGCACAAACAATCCCCAGCCCATGCTCAAAGCCCTCCTGTAAATTTCCCCAGGCTAGGACTGTGGCTTCTTCCTCCTGGCAGAGGGTGAAGCAGCCTGTGAGGTACTCCTCTACCTGGGCAAGAAGCTGTGTTTGTTCCACACCAATTACAGCTGCTGTTGAGCAGCTGGGTGAGACTGGAATACCTCTGTGGTAGCCAGCGCTGCACATATGGAGGGGGGTCCCTTAGGCATCAACTTAGCTTGCACAGTAGCAGTCAGAGCTGGAAAGGTCCAAGGCCGTCTGGGCAGGATGACATGTAGAGCCTCTTCCTGCTTCTCTTTTGCTTCAAAACGGGCCTGGAGTGCATCAGTGGAACTGACCAACAAACCTGTAGAACATGCAGGCTTGTTCAAGTATCGCTTGCAGTCCTTCTTGGTGGAACCAGACAAATTAAGCCACTACAGACATCATGCCATGCTCTTCCCAATGGAAATAACCAAACAACAGGCCATGTTTAGAATGAAATCGCCTCTTGGCCTTCCCACTCCAGAAAGGGCTCAAAATCAAAAACTATTCATAGGCTCGTCCAATGTTGATTTCAGCTCTTCCACAGAGTCAGTAAAAACAGTCAGGTGATCCTTGAGCCGGGGAGGTCACTACCACCAAACGTATTGTGCCTGTGCAATACTTGTGAAGCAGTCGAGGCTGCATTTAAGTGGTCAGTGGTGCACTGGCAGAGAGAGATGGAGGATGTATATGGTTGAATTCTTTCTGGGGCTCAGGAGAGAGTTCCGGTGTCCTAGAAACAGACTGGCCATATTCCAGTGCATCACCATCATCATCATACTCTGAAAACCTGGCTCTGGCATGTAGAGAAACAGCATCGTCCTCATTCTCGTGAACAGGAAGAGCATAGTTTTTCTGAAAAGTACTCTTGAGACCACCAGCTGTAGGTTCCAACTGCATGGACAGCACAAGCTGTCCGGAGAAGTCGGGTTGTTCATCGAGCTTGCCCAACTCCATATTTTACATATCAGCCTCCGTATTGAATTCAATGTCAGACAGGATCGGCTTTTGCCTCCTTGTGGTGACACTGAGTAGACGAATGAGGAAACCAACGTTTCTCTCCAGCATTGTCTTCTTGAGATGGCGACAATGTGCATGGACCATGCCCAGACAAATCAGACAGGAATTGTGGGTTTCCTTTTCGGTTAAGGAGGAGTTCCTTTGTGGCCCTCCACCTCGTTTCTATGTATGGGGATTCCTAACATGTGAAAGAACATAGGCAAAACTTTGAGAACAACATGGTTATAATTTTTATTTCTGTCTGTTTGACCTCCAGTATGGCATCAAAAAGCGTGAGGTGGCAGAGGCGGAGGCAGCAGCTGCCATGGAGGAGCCTTCAGAGGGCAGCTTGACTCGACCCAAGAAGGCAGTGCCGGCCGGGTGTGGCGATGATGAGGACGAGGAGGAGAGCATTATGGACACAGTGATGAAGTACTTGCCCGGCCCGCTGCAAGACATGCTGAAGAAGTAGGTTAGCTGGCTGGCTAATGCTATTGTTATCTAGCTTAGCTAACATAGGCTACATTCACAATGTTGGCTTACATCAGGGTTTGTTTCCATCCATATGACAGATATGGATTTTTTTTTGTTTCCTAAGCACCTAAAATGAAGTTAAAATCTTTTTTGTGATGAGACAAATAAAAGGATCATATCTATGTCACATAGGTGGGAAAATGAATCCGATGTGAACCAGCAGTGCGAATTTCAGCCGTAGTCTAAGCTAGGCTAACCCAGCGGCCAGGTGAACGCTAGCTTGGCTGATGTTAATGTTAGCTAAGTTAAGCTAATGTAGCTAACTAGCAAGCAAAGGGGCTAATGACACAATGTTAGATGGTTTATCCTTCTAGTCTGAGGCGTTTTAGATTAACTCCTTTTCCTCCTCTCTGCGATGGCTGCGTAGATGTCGTGCAGCACTGAAAAGAAAAAAAAAATCCCCTTGTCCACCACGCTTTTCACTCAATTTATTTGTAAATAAATGAATAAATAAATACATAAATAACAAGGCTCAAGGTGGGCAAACAATCATATAATAATAATGATGAAATAATCATACTAACTGTGTGTCTGTCTCTATAATAGAAAATAATATGTGATAATAATTCGATAAGCCATATTTTAAAAAGGAAATTTGAAGACTCTTATCGTGTGCTACTAAAGCTATACTGGTCTGTTTCGTTGGTCTTCCACGTCTGAGATTTATGTGAAACTTTTTGCACACACATAGTTAGTGTTACACACTCTGTCAAACCCTATGTGTAACCCCCCGCTCAACATCAAAGCTCAACATTTATGTGGTGTAGTGTTTAACAAATTTTTTCTATTCCCCTTGTTCTGTGAATCCAACCTCCTTTTTATGTCTTGCATGCCATTTGTCTGGTCAAGTTTGTTGTGTGAATATCTACAATACCCCCTCCCCCCCCTTTCTCCTCTTCTTTATCACGCAAAAATATTAAGGCAATAACTCTAATTTTGAATGTGGTTTCACTATCATGTCAATATAATAACAGTTAATAATAACAATAATAATATGTATGCGTTCAGGAATTTTGATTTACAGGTTTGCAGGGTTTTCTTTTTTTTGTTTCTTTATTTTGATGAGGAATGAACGAGTAGCAGTTCACATATAACAGCCCAAACGATCAGCTTTCAGCCATAAAACCGGAATTCAACGATATATACCGTCAATATCAGAATCTACTAGGGAAAAACTATTACAAATTAAAAAATATCTAACCATTTCTAAGCTATTACTGAAGGAGTATTGACTTGAAAGAGGACTGGAGGTCCAGATTTTACATCATTTGAAGTGAAATCAGAGAAGTTAGTTTCCCTCCCCCTCTGAAGTGAATACTGCAATTTGGCTACTGATTAATGATTTCTTTATTCAGCAAAAACAGAACTGTTTTTAAAGAGGACATGAAACGATGCTTGATTCAGTTCTACACTGTTGGTTTCGATGTGAGAATGTGCCGCTGGTGAGCGGAATGGAATGCAATGAGCAATAAAGGATTATCATGTACGTGTCTGCCTGAGATTCAATAAAAACTTAAAAACTTGTTCACAGACATAAACACGTGTTATCTTCTCTTCTAGCTGATGTTTAAATTGGCTTCGTAAAATTCAGAAAGGTTATTTTGAGAAAACACAAAACACCTGGGGGGAGAACAACTCTTTACATCTTTACATCCAGTACTTTAGTCAACAAGCTGCCTGACCCATTATGAGGAAAGTCAGGTTCAGTAGTTTACTCCCGGAAACCACTGTGAACCAGTCGTGGGTATCCTTGCCAGTTTTCTGAAAGATGTGGAGCAGATGTATGGAATCAAATTTGGGCCAAAATGTATCAAAACAAAACAAAAGTTTGACAATATCAAACAAAAGTTTTCAAATTGACAGCAAAATTAATTTCATTGCAAAGAAAAAAGGTGATCTCAAGAGCAAAAAAGTACTGAAGTAAACGAGTTCATGCTGATCGCCAAAGGTGGATTCACTTCGGTATTCCTTTATTACAATTTTCTCTGCGACGTTTACGTCAGCCACGACTTTGCCTTCACTGCCAGCTTTTTCGTTTGCGATTCTGGCCCAATCCTCTCATGTAGGTGGGCTTTAGAGGACTACATATCCATTGGTGAATGCGTTCCACAATGCTTGCTTACTCCACGTCAAGTAAAAGTGTAGCAGTATGCTAAGTCACATATCATATACACATGTAAACGTTAAAATATCAAACATTTATGTAAGAATTAATAATAGGCATAAATACCTGTTGTTGGAAGCGCTGAACCTCCCTTTGTAGTCACAGAAGATTGTTACTCTAGAATGCATTGACCAATGGAGATGTAACCTCTTAAGGGCCAGAATTGTAAATGAAAAACCTGGCAGCAAAGGCAAAGTCGTGTCTGACGTAAACAACGCAGAGAAAATTGTAATCAAGGGATACCGATGTGAATCCATCATGGTCAAGAAATATGAACTCGCGTGATCATAGAGTCATAGAGCTTAAGTTTTGCTCTTGAGCTTTTTCGATGCAATGAAATTAATTTTGCTGACAATTTGAAATCTTTTGATATTGTCAATCTTGATACATTTTGACCCAAATCTGATTCCATAGATGTCATGCCATCATTTGTGACACATTTTTAATTTGTGCCTTGAATATGGCATATTCAGGTTCTCTCCTCAGCAAAGGAAACAAGTTAGATCATAATTATATAATCTCTACCCACAATAATGGAAAAGATTGATTGATGTGATTTGTACTAATTCTCTAATAATCTACTGCTTGATTTTCACATGGGATTAAGGAAATCTCCCTCTACAGATGTGTTGCATTATTTACGGGATGTAAAGCAAAAAAATGGGTGTGGAGGGTGAAGGAATAGATAGGAGACAGATAGGCTTTTATTAGACCTTCCAGTTTTTGATACAGTTGATCACACAGTCCTTTTCATGCAATTAAAAGTCTTGGGCTATAATGACTTTAATGACTTGGATTCTAATAAAGTGGTATGTTTCTAAACATAAAGCAGTACATTATGGTGTGTTATCGATTCTATTTTCTTTTTGCTACATGTTCATGAGATTGAAAGCCAAGTTCATGTGACCTTCTGCTTCATGCCTCAGCCTTGCGGATTTCACCATCCATCCATTTTCTAGCCCCTTATGTGGGTCAGGGCCACAGTGGCCACAGGGCAAGCAGATGTCCTTTTCCCTAGCAACTTCCTCCAGGTCATCCCGAGCATGCTGGGAGATGTAGTCCCTGCAACTTGTCCTCGGTCTACTGTGGGATCTCCTCCTAGTCGGTCGTGCCCGGTGCATCTCCAAGGGAAGGGGGGCATCCTTAACGGGTGCCCGAACCACCTCAGCGGGCTCCTCTCAATGTGGTGGAGCAGCAGCAGCTTGACTCCGAGGTCCTCCCGGATCAGTTTCAGTTTCAGTCACTACCCAGATTTGTAGATTTCAGACTTCAGACTACCTAGGATGTGTTTGTAATAAATATCTGCACTTGAAAGTGCTTGACAAGATCAATCAAGAGATTTCTTGGTGAGAATTGTTGTTATTACCAGTTTGTTCCCCCATTGTGCTTTGAAAAATAAGTTGCAAACATCTGAGAATAAGCTGGTTGGAATCATCTTAATGCTTCCTTCCACCAAGATTCCTCTCATTTCATGGCACTAATTAGCTTTGTCTTGTATCTAATATTGTTTATGATTCCATTCCCAAATATCTTTGTAACTCTGTGTTAGCAGTATTCATGGCCATGCAACAAAGGAGAGTGCAAGTGATTTAGTTCCTTTAACATTCAGGTCTCATATGGCTAAGGAGGCATTTCCTCTGTAACAATCTTGCCACAAAGCAGAAAGTAAACATTGCTGCAGCAATATTTAAGGGAGTGGGGTGACGATGTATACTTTAGAGAATAGATCTAGGCCTTATGGACACACACCGTGAGAAAGAAAGTGAGAGAGAGAATGAGAGGGATGGGTGGCAGAGGGATAAGAGAAGACTGCGTGTTGCTACTGAATTGGTGTAATTCTTCTATTTGGCCACATGGTGTCAGTGTTGTCTATAATGTGGAAAAAGCATTGCAGACTTTCTGGGTTTCAACAGTTTTAAGTGTCAACATACAGCAGACAGCATACTCAATCAAGTTCAAGTACAAAGAAAGACATTGTTGACACCATACTTTCAAACCTGATTTATCTCATAAACAAAAAACTCAACCAAAAAAGGTGAACTACCTAACAAAACACAGAGTCAAGCAATAAAATAAAATAAAATAAATCAGAACCGCTAGACTGAAGAAGAACACAGACCGGGATACAGAAACACTGTTCAGGAGTGGCGTTCCCATTGCCATTACCATCCAGAATAGTTCTATTCTTTAGGTTCTTAAAATGTTTTTTGTAGTGTGAGATCTAATTGACAAATTTGTGTGTCTTGTCCTACTGATGTTGGAAACCTAAAATGTCTTTCTTATGGTATTGTCATTGTACGTGCATCAATATCTGGTTCAATATCAATGTTTAGCCATTTATGTGTTGGCTTTATCCTGTGCCATTTTGCATCCCCAAATGAATTAAATGCTTCCTAAGTGAGGGGACCTAAAATGGCCACCACTAATTGACCTCAGATGGATGCTGTGACATCAGTCTTCATCTAATTTTCATCCAGCACAATCAGGTGATTTACAACCAATTTTTCATTGTCTCACAAATGTTCATGCCCGTCATAAATTGCAGCCACCAAATTTGCTCATCGTGGTGAAATTAACTATTTTAGAAAAAAAGATTCTGCTTACGTACGGCGTGAGCGCACAATCAAATCACCAACACAATGCTATGTTAAGAGACTGCAGTTGGTGTAGCCCTTCTTCACAATTTTAATGTAACACGGTCATAAAAAAACGGCTACAGTTTGGCGGCACGGCATTCAAGGTCGATTTCACAGACATGAGTTCATGTTCACCTTCGACTTGGACCAGGCTTAAAGGACCAATCAGAGTATAGCGCCACCTGTGGCATCAAGCTTGCCCCAAAATTTTAAGTGACAGTGGGATCTGAAAGTGGCAAAGAGATTTCCATAAGTCCTATATTTAAAAAAAAAAACTAACAAATCTGTGTATAACACCCATTTTGATATACTCTGGATTGATACACCTGGATTGAGGCATTACTCCACTTGTATGAAACCGGTCATAAACAGTACAGCCATTTCATTATCAACCACAAACTTCAGCTCCAGTAAATAACTACAAACAAACACAAACAATCAAACCAGACCTGGTTTAAGTTGTAATAGAAATCCATTCAAATAAAGTTTCTTGGGTTATTAGGCCTTCTCCACCGTGCATTTATGTGTCTTGGTGCGTGAAGAATGTATTCACTACTTGTCTCTACCTAGGGTGCAGTGCGACTCAATTAATGTTCATGGTAGTAGTTCAATAGAGGTAATAGTTCAACTCAGATTGGTTTTTCTTTACACCCTTGTTTGGCTATGTGAAGCTCCTCAGGATGATTGCCCGCTTTGCAAACTACGCCGAATAGTTCTTGACTAGAGGGCAGGGGAAGCCGATATCTAGTAAGGTCTCTCTTCTTTTAAAAGCAAGCTTTCCACCTCTGAGAGTTCTAGTATCCCAGCTACCAGGCACGCTCGACCAATCCCAGCGATGTAGAGAATGGATTCTAGCTCTCACTCGTCCACAGGTCTGTCGCAAATAAATATATTATATATATATATATATAGTGGACAAGTCAAGTCTCACGGTAGCCAGGTTTATATACCTGTCTGCCTGTAACTCAAGAGTCTATTGATGGATCTAAAAACAGACAGTCGCTACAAGATATTGTCTAGATTGAGCAGGAATTCGGCCATCCCACGTGCACTGACGAGACAAGGGTGAAAATCAGACACAGTATTCCTCAGAGGCTTTTTACTTGATCTGCAAAATTTGGATGGGACGACAGCTTTGGTGCTTAATTGATTAGAGATATCTTGTAGTGTTTGTCCGCCGTCGGTAGAAAAACTGCGAGGGGATAACAGCATCAACTCATTTACAGTAGAATATGACTAAATAGAATTCAACAAACCCAACAATAGAAACGGGGATTGCCAACAGCGGCCCCCTTGGCCTTCAAATGAGCCCTTGTTCAAAAACAGCCCTTCCAGTCCTTACGTGGCTGAACCTAGACGCTTCAGGAGATATTAAAGGATTAGGAAAACAAGATGGCAAATAAAGGTATAGTCCGGTTGAGATGCTTCTTTGCAATATTTAAAAAAATTGATAAGGGAACCTGCAAGAAGCAGTTCTTAATTGAAGATACACTGCTATGATATTTTATGATATTTGCTGATGGCTGATGATTAATCCAATCCAATCCTTTAAGATCTACTAAACAGGAGTCTAGGGAGCAGAAACAGCTCAGAGATTGCCTCTGAACCCCAAACCGCAGAACCTGATGTGGCGGGCAGGTCCACGGTGGACACGCAAGGACTTCTGGGTAGGCCGTCGGGAGGGGTGCGGGGCTGACGAGGATGACAAGACGGGGTTTGGAAAGATGTCGGGGCTGAAGGTGGGGGAAGGAGGGTTAGCCCTGGTTTCTACACATTTGTCCGACACTTGGGGAAGATGGGTCCGCCCTCAAGCCTTCTCTTTCTTACTGTGGATGGAGAGAACGGGGAAGGAGGGGAATGGAGGGAGGAGAGAAAGAAGAGAAAGAAGAACGAGAGGGAGAAAGGAGAAGGAGGGAGAAAACAGAGAAATTAGAAAAACAAAAGGTCAGAAGTTCCATGAAATTCATTTTGTGCAGAGAGGTAATTGCTGAGGTGCTACTATTTTTTAGCAGAAAGCAGAAAGAACTTGGCCTGCCACGTTTGCTTTGCAAGAAGAAAGCAGAAGAAGTGACTAGGCTTTAAAAGGGCAGGGCAGAAACTAGCAACATCAAAGTCGTGCCACTTTTCTCCGAGTGGCCGTAAAAGTAAAGGGCTTCAGCGAGCAGAGCACTTGAAGGAAGAACGACTCGTGAGGACGAACTGAAGAGAGCAAAGTCTAGAAGAGAAGAGGAGCAGACAGAGGTCAAGGAGGAAGCCGAGGACAGAGAGTCGGGGCCTCGAGAGAATGGCGGGGCATTAAAGACTCGAACGGTCCAAAAAAAAAAAAGGAAAAGGCAGAGGACAAAAAAAGGTTGCGGGAAAAGGTAGGTATGTGTAGATGAGGTGAACTTGTCGAGTGTACAAATGTGAACATACAGCAGAAAACAAGACAGATGAAGGTATCTGTAGCCTCAAAGAGGCAAATACCGTGATGCAGTCAAAGGAAGTGGGAAGTCCCACAACTCGCTACAAGGCTTGAGGGGTCAGTTCCATCCCGTCCAGTTGGATTTGAAGGGTAGAACAGCAATAGGCCTGCCATGACCCAGTTTAAGGTTTAAGAAAACCAGCCAGGAAAGAGATGCAGGATAAAGAAGAAGCTGAGGAGAGGTGATGAAAACCAGAGATGATAATAAAAACAAAGCAGGAAGCAAGATAGGCGAGGATAGTTGTGCTGTGCGGAAGCAGGAGATGCTCTCAGAGGAATACGAGAGGTTGCTACGGGAGATAGTGGCAGAAGAGAGGCGAGGCAGAGTCTGTGTTTTTATTTTTTTATACTTAGTCTTGGACTTGAACTTTTTCCCAAAGGCTCTCTCCAGCTCGGGGACAGACAAAGTGAGGGTGAAGGAACCGTCTGAATCGGACCGGATTACCCGGGCTGGGGGGGGGAGATGACGTTATGACATGTACACTTTACTTTCCAATACATTACAGGCAAGTTATAAACCCATTAGAAGCACAGATTAACTTTTATTACAATGCAATCATCAGGCAGATATCTCCCCATTCACTAATGCCTTATAATCCCTTATAAGCACCACTTCTAAAAAGTTACCTAGAAGTCCCACAGTTCACTGTATATCTAATGCCAATCTTAACTAGTCTCTTGAAGAAGCGAGGACCAGCCAAAATGACCTCACTTGGCAAAAATGTTCTCACTCTGAAGGTCTAAAGCTAAAAATGTGGCCTCGCAAGGACGAAAGTACGAGAACACACACTTACAAATATTTAACAGTAATTATCGTCATTTTATAAAGTGTATTATTATTATAAAAATAATGAAAGACAGTGCTTGCCTCTCTCTCTCTCTCTCTCACACACACACAAACACACACTCCTTTCTTAGTGCTGATGTCATAACCCAGGAAGGCGTTGTTTTGATTGGCTGGGACTTTCCAGCTGTACTGAGTTACCGGCCAATGACATCACTCTCTGCATTAGAGTCTGATTACAATAGAACCATAAAAGATATAGTTAAGATAAAGTGTCACCACTGACGCATGCAAGAAATAGGACTGCCAAACACAATACTACTGGAAGTATATCGTCCTGAGGGGAAGCAGTGGGAAAATAGAGGAGATAATGAGGGAAATATTGGACTTTTAGACTCAGAGTACAATAGTTTGGCTACAAAACACTTGCCTGGAGAAATGGCCCCATTAACTTCAACAGTTTAGTAGGTGAAACTGGGGGGCTAGCTGTGTGTTTGGTGGTCCTATGAACTTCAGTGCAGCAGATAATGACTGAATTTTCATTTTGAGGTGAACTACTAATTGTCACAGGTTATTACAGTGTTATTACACTCTTTTCCACTAAAATATATTGTAGGTTTTCATTTGGGGAAAAGGTTTCAATACTACTATACTACTAATATTTTGAACTAATAAAGATAAGTCCCTCTTCATCGTAACTACTCTCTCTGTCGTCTTTCCATTCCCTCTCAGCAGTGTACTATCTGTTGTGTAGACGCTTCCAAGTTGCTGGTAAATGCAGGAAACAACATATGGAATTTTGTCCGTCAACAAGAATAAATTCAACGCCAACCCTAATGAAAATGTCTCAATACGATATTATGGCACGGTAAACATTCAGCGATGGGCGACTTTATTCCTTTTGACGCTGTAATTATAGGTTTTCAATGATGGTGCTGGCCTTCGGATCAACATCTGTACTGTACAGCGCAATGTTCAGCAATGTCCCTCCTTCCGATGAGTAGACTGGATATCAAGTGCCACGGATTCAAAAGATTTATTGATCAATTAGTCATCAAGCTGAGACTCTGAGAGAAATATTATGGGGCAAACTGAAGAATGGAATTCCTACTTGCTACCGAAATAGAGGTAGATTTGGACACCGATCCTACAATAAGTGTGTGTCTGAGTGCGTGTGAGAGACCCACCCAGGTCGTTGTTGTTCATCATAGCATTGGATCCCCGGAGACGCGGGCCCTGCTGGGTGAAGTGATAGCCAAACTTCAACAGTGTGGTGTTCTTCTCCAGCATACTGGCTATCTCCATCTCCACGTTGTTACCTAACGGCTGGCTCTGGAGTTAGGATGGAGGGATGGAGGGGAGAAGGAGGAGAGAGGGATCGAAAGAAGGAGAATGGGAGTTGTGG
>OOFE01033350.1:8065-20755 GCA_900323365.1 Monocentris japonica | reverse complement strand
GGGGTGTAAGGCTTGACCATAGCCTGGAGGTAAGAAGGAGCTGTTCCTTTCACTGCCCTATAGGCTAGCACCAGGGTCTTGAACTGGATGCGAGCTGCTACAGGGAACCAGTGTAGAGAACGGAGAAGGGTAGTTGTGTGGGTGAACTTGAGACAGTTGAACACCAGACGAGCTGCAGCTTTCTGAACAAGCTCCAGAGGTCTGATGGCAGACGCCGGGGCACCAGCAAGGAGGGAGTTGCAGTAGTCCAGGCGGCAGATGACAAGACCCTGGATGAGCACTTGCACCGTCCCGTCAGTGAGGAACTGGCAAATCCTCCTGATGCTGTCGGGTAGGAATCTGCAGGAGCGTGTCACTGATGCAATGTTTGCCGAGAACGACAGTTTGTCGTCCAGGGTCACACCCAGATTCCTCGCAGTCCAAGTTGACGTCACCACAGCATTGTCAATGGTGATGGCCAGGTCTCGGTGCAGACAACCCTTTCCCGGGAGGAGCGCCAGCTCATTGTTGTCCAGGTTGAGCTTCAGGTGGTGCATCGACATCCATTCCGAGATGTCTGCCAGGCATGCAGCAATGCGTGCCTCCACTTGTGTGTCAGAGGGGGGAAATGACACGATCAACTGGGTGTCATCGGCATAGCAGTGGTAGGATATGTCATGGGAGTGGATAACAGAACCAAGAGATGTTGTGATAGGATGCAAACAGGGAGAGTGCAGAGCCTGAGACACCCATTCCCTCAAGGGTGGAGAGAAGGATCTGGTGGTTCACCGTGTTGAACACTGCAGACAGGTCCAGGAGTATTAGGACAGAGGAGAGAGAGTTCACTCTAGCGTCATGGAGCAACTCTGTCACTGCAAGGAGGGCTGTCTTGTCGAGTGACCCACCTTGAACCCAGACTGGTGGGAGTCCAAGAGGTTGTTCTGGTGGAGGTACAAGGACAGTTGATTAAAGACAGCACGTTCAAGAGTTTTGGCTAGGAAGGGTAGAAAGGAAAAGAGTAAAAATAGTAAAAGAGTTAAAATAGTTTTTAAAACAATCTTGTAACACTCTATCTCAATGTAACACTCCAAAGTTACCCTTGAATGTGGACTAGTGTTCTGCTTCCCAGCCCCCAATTCTAGCAGTCACCATTAGCGAGGGGAAATGGTAAATCTGGACCTAGTTTAGCAATTCGGCACCAATTCACAGCACTGCTTATCACATCAACCTATTAGCAACCTGCTCTCTCTCTTTTCTTCTAAACTTCCCCTCCTCTCCCCCAGCCTCCATCGTAGCCCAGAAGTGGTGGTGTCACATGGAACCATGTATGGAGGGAGAGGAGTGTAAGGTCCTGCCTGACCTGACTGGCTGGTCCTGCAGCACTGGCAACAAAGTCAAAACCACCAAGGTGAGAGGGGTGCTTGTGTGTGTGTGTGTGTGTGTGTGTGTGTGTACATGTACTTGTGTGCACCTGCCTTCCTACTTGTCTATCTTTCTGTAAAGGTCTTTCTATCTGTGTGTCTATCTACAGTATGCCTGTCATTTCTGTGTGACATTGATGTAGATATTTGTATGCGTGTGTGTATGTGTGTGTGTGTGTGTGTGCGTTGTATGTCACCTCATGCTCACTTTTCTTTCCTTGCATATGTTCCCTTGAGTGTTTTCTGTGCCTGCACAATGTCATCTATATCTAGGCAACTCCAATTAAGGCATAGTCTTTGATAAAAACTGACTCCTAATTCAAATGTAACAACAAAGCACATGACCCTATCAGTATTCACATCAAAGAGACCCTTGAGAAACACATGATGTCCAGAAAGAATAAATAAATGTATTACTGAGCATGTTCCAGCTTGAGTAACATTTGATGTAGATAGAATCCACCTTGATCTTGACTTGAATTCATCTGATTTTTTTTTTTAGAAAAACATCTTCTCTCAATTAGTGTTTTGTAAACAAACTTTCAATAAGATGAATCTTATTCCTGCTTTTCACAAATGAAAAGAAGGAACAGAAGTGTGCTTATTGTGCAAATTAAGGATAATAGTGTAAACAAAGGTTGTTTGGATCTTTTAAAAGCCCACAAAGTGACTGTAGTCTAATTTAAGCAAGTAAGTCAAAAACATCAATAAAAATAACGAAGAAACAAAAGAGCTAATCACCACGCAGGCCTCCAAGTATTTGTTGATTTGCTGTCACTGTCTCTGCTGACACAAGAACTCTTTTCAACATTGTACACCACACAACCACTATGTGATGCCATGTAAATTGGTGCTACTCAGACAAGATAAATTGATTTAAATGAAGGTCCTTCATGGCCCTTTGTAAGCTGTCGAAGTGTGAAAGTTAATTTGTGGGACTGACGACCGTGTGTGTGTATATGTATGTGCAAGAGAGCGTGTTGTAGGATGGAGCAGCTGCAGTTTACTTACAGGTGAAACATAAAAAGAGGAACAGTTGTGGGGGGAGCTAATTGCTTCAAGAGATGGCATAACAGCACAACATCTGTCGTATTCATTAGAATGCATTATGGCTGGGGCTTTCCACAGAGGCTTTACAATTAAGAGACATAATTAAATTGGTGAGTGGGATAGACTGAGGAACAGAGGGAGTGCTGGGCTCAGTCACTGGCATTGGAATTAATGACCCTGGGCCAAACAACAACTCAGGGACTGATAGCTGAGTCCTCCTCATCCTGTTGTACGTTGCCCCGTCTCTTCTTCTCTCTCTTTCTTTGTCTCTCTCACCCTGACTGACTAGCCGATCAGCTGTGAGGGGAATGAGGAGCCAATGGCTGACTGCATCAGTGGACATTAATTGTGCATTGGCTAGGTGCTGTGGGACTGGGGAGCAGTTACTAGGAGACTTGGTGGCAGATGTCACTGAAGATAGCTGCAATGAGACATCGACTCCCTGGCAACGGCTCCCACAGCCCTGCTCCCTGTCCTTTTTCTAGCTTTCTATCCATGACCTCCTTTCACTACCTCAGTCTCTCATTCAAAATCATGATCTGTATCTCTCTTTGTCCATCTCCCACACAGTGTAGGTGTGCTGTAGGGAGATGCATAGGCTATCTGACTGAGGTACCGAAACACTGCTGAACAAGGAATAGCAAAGGTACTGTGCTAATCCTTGTTCAACAGTGTATATAATTTGTCTATATGGTCAAACATTTTAAAATCCTAATACAGGATGTTTTGATTATATGAACTAGTTGTATGCATATAGGCTAGGGAAGGATTTGCTGATGGAAAACAAGTCCTTGACAACTTTCAGACCTCACCATAACTCCAAATACAGACTTTTCTGCGCCAGTGTTAAAAGCAATTACAAAGTGTAGCCAAACCATTACAGTGCAGAGAAACATTTTCAATCTAATAAAAGAAGTGGACTGGGAATACTGTACTCTGACCCCAGATCAGGTCTTTAAAAAGTGAAACATTCATATCAAGAGTGAAGTAGAGCGCAGAGTCACTCCAGGTAATTACATGTCTTTGTGTCACTGGTTCACTTCTCTTGTACTGTTTCTTTTTAGGTCACACGATAGCGAGAGAGTCACTGAGCCACGATGAAACCTGAAACTGAAGAGACACTGGAACTCCATGTGCAGAGGATGGATGACACACACATATTTACCATACAATGAGGAAAATATCAACGAAAGGAAAGCTGTAAGGCTATCCATCACACAACAATGGGATAAAATGTACTCATTACAAACTACATATATTGGGGTTGATGGAGCCAAACACATGGCACATTGTTGCTTGCTGAGACCAATGGACTACAGTTACGGACACCCAGGGTACATCTGGACAAAAGAGACTAAAGTCATGGACTCCTGAAGGGCCCAAAGATGGACTGATCAAAAAGATCAAAAAGGGCCAATTTCAAACACTGACGGAACATTTCAAAGTCTATTTCAACAAAGCATTTGTGGATGAGTGTGAGATGAGAACTAAAAGCTATGTTTAGAGTCAATCCAGAACTGTTATCAATCTGTAGAGCTTGTTGCTATACTGGAGATGACTTTCTATTCATGAACTGGGAGAAATGAAAGTGAGAGATAGCAGCTCATAACTAGCGAATAGCAAATTAGTGTCAAATTGCTCTTGTGGGTCAAGTCACTATCATGGAGACTCTTTTCCGAGAGCCATTTTGCAGTTCCAATTAGGATTGCAGCGTAGGATCATAACAACATATTAAAAATTCATGTAAGATATTTGCACTAGTTGAAACCGTTTTGGGAATGTTTTGTTTTTCTAGATATCTCCCGTGGATGTCACATGAAATTGACGGCGAGCAGGATGTTTTGCAAGATGTCTGCCTCTAAATATATATATACATATATATATATATATATCCCACGCCCCATTATTCCTTAGTAGTTATTGGTTAAAAACTGTGGCTCAAATTATAGAGCCTTGCCTACATACAGCTTGGTACAGTATGTGACCATGGAACTAGCAAAGTGTGATTCTTCTGTCTCATTTTTGCCCAGAAACATTTCCAAGGTCAGCCTCAGAAGTTATATATCTTTGATCTATTATATTCTGTCTGTGACATTTCTTATGTTAACTGTTAAAAGAAGGCCCATAAAATGTTCAAAAATGTTCAAACAAGGAGGAAGAGTTGTCTTTATGTTGTGATTCCACTTTCTTGGAGATGTTTTATCATTCTGGTTTCTTTCCAAGCTATCATGTTTTTTCCTCCAGGTCCTTAATCTTGAAAAACACTGTAAATACAAAACAATTGTATACATAGAGGGCTCTCTAACTACCTTAATTAGGAGACGTGTCTCTGTACTCACATTGCCTATTGACAGCCTCCAGAAATCCGTACCACATCAATGCTTCACTGAGTTATACAGAAATAAGTGCCACAGATAATGGCAATTCAACCTTTTGCAAACATGTTTTTCCCAACAGGGCTCGATCATTACTGCGCAGAGTACAATAGGATAGTGCTCCAAACAACCATCTCACATCTCGCAATTATCTCTCTCAATTATCTCCATTTCTCCGTCTCGCCCTCACTCTCTCTCTGTCTCTCTTTGTATCTCTCCATCTCTATCTCATCTGTCGCTCCTTTTTCCCGTATAGCTTCTGACATAAATGATGGCACAGTTAAAACATTTTTCACACACAGCTATATCTTTATCCCTCCATTGCACTCATGCTTTCCAAATTTGTTTTTCTCTGTCTCTCATATACACACACATCATCCCACTCCAAGTCATTCTTAAACTCTCTCTGTCTGCCTCTCTGACATGTGAATGTGTTGGGTCAGTGTGCCCAGGGGCCAGGCCCATGGGGGCTGCTCTTCTGTGGGTGAGAGCCCCCCTTTCAGACATGCTGCTTTGTGAGCTATGATAAATCTATGGGAGCTGAGCTGCTGCCTCTCTAGCGCCAGTGCTGAGCTCTGAGCCAGAGGGAGCCGGGGGACAGCGGGGCTACCAGTGGCAGGCAGCTCTATTCTCTCATTACTGAGAGGCCTGGATATCACTGGGCTTCTCCCGGGACCGCTGACATGGAATATTTTTAGGCGTACGGTGCAGCACTGCAGTTAGGCCAGTCACACCACAATGCCCTCTTTCCTTGAGCTGTGTCTCAGCAACAATGGTCCACTTAGAATGGGGATATGGCGACATGGCTGCATTCAGGCACTTAAACAGAAGTACACACACACACACACACACAGCAAATACAGATACTGCCCAAATACAGTCATGCATCCACACATTTTCCCTCTTTCACACAAACACATAACAGCCAACATAAGCCAAAATGTCTGCAGAGTGTGGCTGTGCAGTATCAAACCAGATGAGGGCTCTGTTTCCTTTCCTCCCCCTCTCTCTTCCCCTCCCACTCTTTCCACCCCCCTGAGGTTTGGTGTTCAGCAGATGAGCCTGGCGCCTTACTCTCTCCGTCCTACATGGCTCTCTGCAGCAGAATCAATATTTGAGGACGATTTGCGCTCCGCTGCTCCCTGGTGGTTGGGGTCTGACGCTGCAGCTCCAGCTCCAGTTCCAACCATGCTTGGAGGAGACAGAAGACCTGCCAGCAGAGACAGATTCACAGCTCGTCTCGGGTCACCATTATTTAACCAGGGAAGCTGCAGAGCACACCATGTATACAATTACAACTGCTGTGCAGGTCGGCCACCCTGGCAGCAAAACAGAGATACACCTCTCCTCCTGAAGAGCACATTCAGAGGCCTCAGGATATCTTGAAAGGGTTTTGCATTACCATATCTACCTTCAATGAGATGTTACATCTGCAGGCCCTTTCACTGTATGAAGACCTTATATGGTGGAACCATTTCCAACATCCTTGTAAACCAATTTTTGGTTTTTAGCTGGGAGGATGTGTGTCTCTGTCGGTATGGGGTCTGAGCACCTTGTCCGATTGGAGGAAAAACGTCCCATGGTGGTTGGTTGCTTTCACCCCCATGGGTTAGTAGTGGGCGGGTCCAATACGGCAGGGCTTATAAGAGCAAACAAACAGCATGGAGTAAATGACTGCAGAATAGCATGCTAATGAGAGAGGATGGAGAGCTAGAGAGAGAGAGAGAGAGAGAGAGCATAAGAAGGATGAGCTTACCCAGAAGAAAAAACTGAGATAAAGAGGTATAGATATAGTGTGTGAGAAAGAGGGGGAAATGTGTGAAGAGTATTTTAAGTATGCCTTTGTTTATGCGCTAAGCCTGGGTGGCTCCCGAGAGGCCACTTGCATCGTCAAACCAAACGCCTCCAATAGTCCATCATCACACACTTTGGCAATTCACACAATCGCTACCTGGAGGGGGAGAAATAAAGGGATGAAACACCGTTGCCTTGGCTTTTTCGTCATCTTCTGTCAAGTCCAATTTGTATTAGCCTCCAGCCATATCTGGGAAATATGGGTTCAGTATTCATGTTCAGTAAGAATGGTAATCTTCAGATGAACAAGTGAGTCTGTCAGAGGCAGAGGGATGTGTGACAACTTGAGTCAGCTTGAGGAAAAGGGAGCTTTGCCATTGTAGAGAATACTGGCTCAATCTTCTGCTGTCTGACACTGACATTGATTTAATAGACATCAGAAGGAGATTAGCAGGCAATGAAGATCTGATAGGATCGGCATTATTTCTGTCGCAAGGCAGTCGCTGGTCATGTCACTGTTACTTCAGAGGGATTAAATCCACTCCACAGCCAAAATGTTTCGTGCAAACAATGATATATAATTACTCAAGTGAGTTCAAATATGAGCAAAAGCTCTCAAAAACACTTGATTCAAACCCCATTTAATTGTAGTCAGACCTCTAATCAAAACTCAAACTCACTGTTAGTCATATTACCATCATGATGAGGAAATCTATCCACTTTTTTATGCCACTTACCTCTGCATTAATGCATTAATCTCTTTAGTCTTTTCAATAACACAATGCATTCAATTCTCATTCATTCTGCAGTCTAACGTGGCGTATTAAAATTGCATAACATGGTCACATGATCTTATTGGCTACCACAGCTGGTTAGCCTTCAGGTGACGGTGGTGTGGGAATTAATTGCATTAGCCACACTCTCTTACCCAGCATAGAGTATGTGACAAAAACACCACAACACGGGCCTTTAGAATTCAATGGAACCAAGAAAAAAAACGGCAAACAATCCTAAATGTCTTTAATATTCATTTTGCGGTGCGCCTGCAACGGGCCGATATTGACGGTGGAGTGAACGGGGACTCATTAACGTCTTCTCCCTCGCCGCTTCCTCTCGCCGCATCGCTCCTTGCTGCGTCGTCAAACTCACTTATCTCTCTGAAGCAATTAGCCACTGGAGGCTTCATTGACCTGAGCCTTTGTTAGACTACCGGGTTACATTAGCATGGCCGTAGCCTGGCAGTCTTGGCAGAGCCGGTGTTGGTGCCAATGTGAACAGAGCTGATAAAGAGGAGCCCTGTGGTGTGCGAGTCTATGTGTGCATGTGTGTGTGTGTATGTGTAACACAGGGGCTAAATACATGAATATTAGCAGGCAACTACTGTCCACATGGATTGATGCAGCAATGGGGGCATTATGTTATGTATTCTCTATGTGCCTCAGTGTGCGTTTACTGTTAAGGGCTGATTTGTGTCATTTGTGTCAATTTAATTTTGTGGGCCTATTCATACAGTAACAATCACAAATTCATGGATTAAATGCACAATAACAGATAACATATATAGCAGCTCAATTAATACACACTGTCTCCATTGTATCATATAGTGTGTGCTGCACAAACACGACAACACAAGTGGCAGCTTTAATTTAACCTACTGTAGCTATAAGATTGCACACGTGCACATGACAATATAATGAGCTTCAGCAACTGTCATTGTCTGCACAATGTCTGCAGTCACTATTGAGAATATTATACAGCACATAGCGTGGTGCATGGCCTGTGGCACACAGTTGCAGACTATGGTATAGTAACAGTGCTATTTAAAGCCAATTTCTAATTTGTAAAAATTGCATTTACTTTACTGTCATGCTCTATCACTGCCAAACATGTAGCAGACTCCCTGACATGAGAAAGAACAACAGAGAAAACCCACAGTAAACAAACAGCTTCCATTTATGCTAAGCAGAGAAATGGTTTGCAAGTGAGTGTTTCAGTGTTTACGCCAATGACAACAACGGCTACGTACGCATGCATTATTCATAATTAATAACCTGAATGTGCTTCTTTTTCCTTATTTACCAAATTAATGGTTTGTTTTTCTGAGAAATGTCTCCTGTCTAGTATGTTGGGTGGAGAAACGGTGTCCTCATAAATTTCTCTGGCAGGTGAGGTATGGCGAGAGTGATGAGACAGAACAAGGGAGGATCTAACACAGAGAAACCATTAGTTCCACTGCTTCTGTGGCCTGATGCTGATATTTACAACTGTTACAATCATCACAGACGGCTCAGTTTGTGGGCTGTGATGGGAAACGGACCACAGGTTTTCAGCCCATCAGCAATACTGGTGGTACTGTAGAGTAGGCTGAAATACAGAGGCATATTTTCAGAGCCTCCTGAGCGTGGCCGCACAGCTGCTGGCACTGGCAGCCAGATGCCACCCCCTCACCCAGACCTCAGCCCAGGCAGGCTCCATGGGCAGTCATCTCTTATCCTGCTTTACCCTGTTCACCCTCAGAGCTCAGGGCTACCCGCCTCTATGCCAGCCTGACAGATGCCTTGTCAGCACAGATGTGTATGTGAGTGGTGTGGGGGGATGGCAGGACAGGGCTAAATCACTGTGTAATCAACGTGGGTGGTTGGGGGTGATGGGGGCTCAGTGGGCATGCAAACATTTACAATTGGCCAGGCAGTCCTTGTAAACAGGAGTGGTTGTACAAAAGAGGCAGGTTGAATAATTGATGGGATGTAAGAGGATCTGGCTTTGGGGGATTTTGGAGCATTGATTCTGGCTGAGGGAAGCGAGCAGGGGGAGTGAGAGTGAGGCTTTCCCTGTGGTAACCTTTATAAAAGCTTGTCTCTTTCATTTAGCCCCCTACCCCCACCCTGCTGGTGTTTCTATGTTGACCATGAATGTTTTTTCTATCTGCCTGATTCGCATTCTGTTGTTCTCTCCTCCCAACGTTCTCTTTTTGTCATCCTTTTCTATGTGAAATTGTGTGAATGCCATCATGCCAACATGTGGCAAATAACACACCCCAGAGAGAAACAAAGGAGCAGATGGCTGCGGAGAGAGAGGAAGAGAGAAAGAGAGAGAGAGAACGATAGAATGAGAATGACAGAGGAGAGAGAAAAAATAGAAAAGGGAGATAGATAGATAGATAGATAGATAGATAGATAGATCGATAGATCGATAGATCGATAGATAGATAGATAGATAGGAATATGGAGAGTGAGGGAGAGAAATCGTGATAGTGCCTCAGTGAAGCGGCAGAGAGAGAAACACTGTCATGGCAGAACATTTCATTCTGTCTGCCCCCAGCGCAAAACATCGGTTAGTTTTCCCCACTTTACCTGTCTATGACTCATTAATAACACTATAGTACTCTAGCAACATCTCCCCCTTAGGTATCACTCGCTGCAGGGCTCACAAAACCAGCTGATAGATAAATTCAATAGCCAAGTCTCAACCCCTGCTCTCAGCCTGCCAATGTTGGATCTATAACGCACACACATGCATGCACACACAAAAACATATGCATAGATACACACATGCACTCACCCACACACACATGCATGCATTCTCCCTCAATCACACATACACACACACACACACACACACACACACACACACACACACACACACACACACACACACACACACACAGCCTCTTTTGACTTGCACACTCCAAATTCACACCACGTTCACAGACTGAGACACAAGCTTATCTGTGGTTTTTTTCACTTGAGCTTTACTTCTGAGCAGTAGCAGAAAATGTCTTGAAGTCTTATTTTAGTTTCATCAAACAGAATAGGTACTAGGATGTGACAGTTCTCTCACTGGTCATTGATAAATGCGCTACTGCCTTGATATTGTGCAAGTGATGGGCACTCGCTCTTTTCAAATGCTAATTTATCGTTGATGGAAGACATATTACAACTATAACATACTTGCTTTGATTGAAAATACAGTATATTGCATCTTTTCACTGGGAAATATCCCAAACAATATTACAGAATATTGAATAACAATAGAATAATCATATTGCTGCTCCAAAGTCCGACAGATCAACATTTCTGCTGCATGCCAAACAAACTGCCATTGATGTAACAATTCAGAGCTCTGGTCTTGCTTTAACACTTGGCAATTAGCTGTAATGGCTATTCTCATATATTCCCTTCTTTTGGCAACCCTTCTATTTGGTTTCCTACAGAGCTTGTGTGTCTAAGGAAAGTAAATAGAGACGAGCTCACTTCTTGGCTTTTGCCTTGGTCTGGGATTTGGTTTATCTGCACTTCAAATGAAGCCCATTCTGTGCATAAAGTAGCTGAGAACAGTAGATGGCTTCTCCCAGACAAGAGACATGTGTTTGTTTGGCATCTGGTGGGTGGGTTACATCATCTAGCTGTCCGCCTCATGGCCATGCGCTCCCCTGTGCCAACACAAAGAAAACGCGCTAAGACCCTCATCAGAGGAAATTAGCTCAGTAGCATTGAAAGCGCTCGCTTCTCACAATAGCCAGTGGCCATGCTAAATCATTAGCCTGTCACTTTGTTGGGGTTGAGTCCAATTATTCTCTCAATCCACCTCTGAACCAAATTGCATTATTGCAATTATATCCATTGCATGACATATTGTCGCAGCGAGGGTGTGTGAGAGGAAGGGGGAGAAGGAGAGGAAAAGAAGGAGCTAGAAAGGGAAAGCAATCTCGGTAGCATAAACAAGCACCAGGGAATGTCTTTGTTTCTTTTCTGGCTGGCTTTTAAAAAGGGCATATTGATTGTGTTTTCCATTGTAATGGACGTTTGTATTTACCACAGAAATGTCTCTCCCAATTACCCTTACTCTCACTTTATCTCATCGATTAAGACGTTTCCATGTCAGGTTTTGTTATGGGACCTGCTCTTGTTACCTGGCCCTGACTTCTCTTCTTTCCCACTTCTCCTTCCCTCTTTCACTTCTCTTCTCTCTCTCTCTCTCTCTCTCTCTCTGTCTCCCACAGTGTCTCACCTTAGCTTTCGCTTGTCATCAGGCTGTCATTGCTAATCAGGACATGGTGCTGCTGATGACAGCGTATCAGATCATTGTCCACACCCACCATTCTAATGAAGACTGAGGTGTCACGCAACACTGTCCTGTCAAACCTACTGCCAGTTCTCTCAGCCACTCCTGCTTGAATTGTAGATCGTACTTTCTGCCATAAAAGTCAGCACTGTTGCTGGGATGTGAGAAACACACTGAGGTATTCACCGGCTACAGTAACTGACTTTATACTGCTGCACTCCAGTCTGCAGCCTGTTACACATATCGGTTGTCAATTGCAACAGTGGGTTCCCAATGACGTCAGAAAATTGTATTTCTATGTTTATTCTATGTTTAAGATGAGGATCAGCTCTCCAAACCTTAGAAAACTCCATTCCTGCAGCAGTTTCATAGCCTAAACAGCCTAAAGTTTACTCTTATTTTTTACCAATGTTGGCTTTTAGCATAATCAATCTTTTTTTTTTGCCTCTGCTCATCTCTGCTTGCTTCTCTGTGTGTGTGCGCGTGTGTGTGTATGTGCGTGTCTGCGGTGAGACCTCAGACCGTAATGACTGTGGCCTGTTTACAGCTCAAGCCCCTGCTAATGATAAATGCAGTTGACTTATGGAGTACCGATTACACTTCAAACAGAGTCTGTGGGATGAGTTCCATATCAATTAGTGAGCCAGTGGTAATATATCATTCACTTACATCCTGGTCATCCCACACAGAAACCATGTCCCCGGAAATGCTTGATTTCAACCTGACATACCAGACTTAACAGTTCCCTGATTACTCAGGAAGTTTGAAAACTGAAGAAGGGCCCAAATATTGACAAACCTTTCTCAATGATACAGATGTTTCAACGTGTTTGTTGCTGTAATGGTTGTGGCTGGAAACTTTACTACACATTGATTCAAAAGCTCTTGAAGTTGTTGGTTAAAATTGTAACAGATATGATTTCCCTGGTCACACAGAAATGTCCTGGTGACCGTCGTGATAATGGAATGTGTATTTCCCTTGGCTGTGAGCCTGAGGCATTCAGAAGG
>OOFE01033344.1:2478-13442 GCA_900323365.1 Monocentris japonica | reverse complement strand
GCTGCAATGGCTGCAACGTAATCCTTTGGGGCAACTGCGCCCGATCAAAGTACGTCCACTAAAAGTGCTTGTTTTTGCCACTGACAGGCTCAGATTGTTATTCAATGTGTCTGACAACATTACGGAAAGGATCCCTACAGAGATAGACAGAAGTCTCGCTCTGAAATCTGAGTAAGTCTTCTCCTTGAGCGGGCTAGAGCCAGGGTTAGGGGTAAGGGTAGAGCTCTAAGCAATGCACGTGGGCAAAATCATGGCATAGAGCGTTAACGAAGCAGCCAGAGCTAGAGAGAATGCCAATGACAGACCATATCATGGCAAAAATGGGACAGTGTGGGGAAAAAAATCCTCCGCCAGCAGGTGGAAGTTGACATCATCAGCAATCAACCAGGTATAACAAAGGCAGCAGAGTGCAAAACAGAGGAAGAATCTCTTAATTTTGTTCTGTCCCCAGAGATGATTGATGTTATAGTGCGTGAAACTAACAGAGAAGCTGAACGAAGAACCAGGGAGTGGAATGAGAGTCATTCCACCAACATTAGTGATAAATGGAAAGCAGTGGATGACACAGAAATAAAAGCAGTCATTGGCCTTTTGATCATAGCAGGGGTGTCTAAAGATAACCATGAGCCTGTGGATTCCCTCTGGTCAGAGACTGACTGGAAACCTGTGTTCACTGCAACTATGTGCAGAACAAGATTCCAACACATATTGAGATACATGAGGTTCGACACCAAAGCAACAGACAAGCTTGCCCCTTTCAGAGATATATGGACCATGTTTGTAGCCCAGCTCCCTAAGTACCTCATTCCAGGCGCAGACGTGTGTGGATGAGCAGCGTGTTGGTTTCAGAGGCAAGTGCAGTTTCCGACAATGAATCCCATCCAAGCCTGACAAATATGGGATAAAGATCTGGTGGAATTGTGATGCAGAGACCAGCTACCCTCTCAAAGGTGAGGTATACCTTGGCAGACAACCTGGACAGCAACGAGAAGTAGGTCAAGGGGCCCGTGTAGTCAAAGAGCTTGTGGGGCCTTGGTGCAAAAGTGGCAGAAATTTCACAGCCGACAATTTCTTTACATCCGTTCCGTTAGCTGAAGCCTTACTAGAAGATGGACTGACAAATGTTGGCACTAAGCACCAAGCACCACACACTGCCCCTCTTTTGCACTCATACACACACACACAGACATACACTTGCAATTGCACTTATTTATATATTTTCACATTTTCAGATGTTTGATTTATATTTGATACATATTGTTAATAGTGTGCTTTGTTTTTTACTGTAAATATTGTTTTTGCTACTGTTGTGTTTTTTGCACAATCCCGTGAACATTGGCACTTTTCATTTCAAGTTCTTGACTTGACTTGACACTATCAAGTCAAACAAGCCACATATCCCAGAGGACCTTCAACCTTTATGCTTTTGTATTGAAAGACAAACAAAATTAAAAAGTGTTGAAGTTTGAATGACTGTGGGTTTCTTTCAGTTATTTTATATTGGGGTCAAAATGACCCCGGTTGGTTTCACCATATATATAAATAGTATATACCATATTTTCATTTTACACAATATACACATTAACTAACTTTCCTAAAATAATAATCTGGGTTTTTTTTTCAGATGACATTAATTACATAACTAATAATGTTTTGATAAGAAATATGTTTCTTACAGAAGTTTATTCTTGGGGCCCCCATCGGTAGTCCTTGTATGTTACATATGTTGGTAGGATGAGGGTTAAGGAGATGAGTGTGATGCTTCGTTCAGGTGTGTGAGGTCATCGTGTTTGTGTGGTTGTGTCTTTGTCTCCAGGGATGTTGCTGTCTGTGTTTGTGGTCTTCCTGTTGACAGTCTTCTATGAGCTACTCAAAGTGTGGAGGGTCTCGCTGGGGAATCGTCCTCAGCGGGCCCGGGATGAGTCTCCTTACTCCTTCACTTCACGCTACTCCCCTTCCTCGGAGTGCCACAGGGAGAGTAACACCGTGCTGACAAACAGTCCCTCCGAATCCTATCTGACCCACATTGAGCTGCCCCCAAACGCTTGTAGCACCGGCAACAGGTAAGGTTCCCATGTGGAACATATCTGGGTTAAGCAGCATTTAGTCACATGTTATCAGGGACGTTATCAGGACAACATTAAAAAGCTATAAACAACTTGCTGACCTGGGCATCCCGGCAACGCGGTGTCATGACCTGACATGACATGTCACCTCCCCATTTTCTTTCATGTCATTTTACACTAAATCACGCAAAATCACCTTAAGATAATTTCCCAAAAAACAACGGAATAGGAGTTTAGTAAGTATGAACTTGACATCTTAAAAACAACCCACCTAACATTACATCGTTCCCTTCCTTCAGTTCTGTCACTGATTAACCTATGTGGTGTATATTGAGTCAGACAAGTAGGGTTGGTTTATTTCCTTCAGTGTCACAGGGGAGTCAAGTGGTGTATATCAATATCTATCAGGTGGTGATTTATTTCAAATATGGTTGTATTGAGTTCAGGAATAGCACTTATTCTCCCCTTCCTTCTCCTCTTCCTCAGCTGGTTGTTGCGCGGTATCCAGACGGCCCTCCACATAGTACAGGTGTCTCTGGGCTACCTACTGATGCTGTGTGTCATGTCCTACAACACCTGGATCTTCCTGGGCGTCATCATGGGCTCTGCCATGGGTTACTTCATAGCCTTCCCTCTACTGCGTCACATGTGACAGTGGAGATTTCAGAGGCTGAGAAAAAGAGAGAGGGAGTTTTTGGGGTTTTTTTTTTTTTTTGTTTGTTTTTTGGTATGTGTCTGGATTAAAGGGTATTGAATGGACTAGATGTGAAATCGGAAAACCACTCAATTGAAGAATTCCCAATTGTCATTCCTATGCCCGGGGACAGTCCAGTAAATACTTGTGAAAATGAATAACGTGGAGAGTGAGTAGGAAAACGTGATACTGGTAACTGGGAGCGCTCGCACGGGAGATGCTGCACAACACTAATACAGGACAAAAATTTGATATGAAAGCCCAAACATTTTTTCAGTCCACACAATGTTGACTAAGGGGAAGCTCTAGACTGTACCTTGTCACGTTTCAGTATTCGGTCTCTGGTTTCTGGCTTTGGGACACAGTTGTTCATGTTCACACATATTGACTGGACTTAAGTTATTAAGTGGTTCTTCCTTTTCAAAGGGACAACACGCCCTGTTCCTGGTGGTTAGTAGAGGTAAAATTGAAGACTTCTCAGCCTTCCTTAGAGTTTGTCTTAATTACATTAGCCCTGGCATGCATTACATGTTGAGCCAGTTAGACCTGAAATAATGTCAATTAAAAACAGGTTTTATAGCTCCCTGGGGGAAGATGCACAGCTTCCCTAAGCGCTTCTGTTGTGAGAGAAATACATTTCAAGGTAAAACACACTCATCACTAATTGTTTCTGTAAATTTTGTAAGTTTCTGCACATTTTTTTTTTTTTTTCATCGCAATTCAGGCAATATTTTCACTTGATAAAGGTATCACTACACTGCAGATGAGTTTCTTTCCAAAGTGAGATTTAGAAAAAAGTGTTACCTACTCTGCTAAAAGGATTATTGGCTCGAAAGCAAAACTCATGAAGAAGAAATATTTATGAAATATCTGAAATATTGATTGATGAATTTCAGGTAATTATTTTTCTCAAAATGAATGTATAGCCTTTTGTAATGAAACCTAAACGCTGACGTCACAAGACAATGCACAGTTTGAGGAATTGCCACTTTGACACGACTGAAGCACGTGATTTTAGTCTTGTAAATGCTTGAGCTGTGTCACCGTTTGCTTCCTTGTCCTCATGCAAACAGTGAAAGTGGGTCATGTGGGTCTGTGGCAATCATTTCCAAACCACCAACCTACAAAGGAAAAAAAATAACATCCCAGTGCCTTACAGTTGACATTTCATATGTGTTTTGTATTGAAATATGCCCATCTTTCAGAGCAGGTTGAGAAGGAGTATTTTGACCTGTATTTAGACTGATTCTGACTACGGAAACAAACGAAAGTAGACACTATGTGCATGAACACTTAATGTTTGCTGTTGAATGACTTTATATGAATGTGTTCTTACGGATGGTTTTCTGTCACTGTGAATAAAATGAACTCAAATAACTCATAATAATAATAAAGAGCAGAGGTGATAAAATCGTCTCATTTATTCATCCATACATATATATTTATATATTTAAGGAAGGGAAAGCACTAAAAAAAAAAAATACAAGTATAAGATGGTTGTTGACAATTGTGTGTTATACACCACACATAGAGATTTTATAATAAATAAACCAGAGGTGACAGTGAGCAGTCCTCCATTGTAAGTAATGGATCTTAGGAAGGAATCTCTCTGAAGGGTGTAGACGCATAGCCCAGTCAAGACAGATGTGCCTCAGATACTTACAGTGGCAATGGTTAATTCAAAATGGCACATATATAACTCACATAGAACCGAAGGAGATTTGAGGGGCGATGAGAAGGAATTAAGGCACTAAGTACTACTAGTAATACAAGTATTAAATGCAGCCCCTCTTGTCAACTATAGATGGGTCAAGTCAAAATAATTCAGCAGAGCATGTCCATAAAAACTGTAGGTTGGCCAAACAGACCAACTTGTTTCAATAATTTATCATTTAAGAGTAATAATGCAAACATTAGAACAAGCAATATGTTTTGATTTGAGATGACGCCAAACCTCCAGCTTTTATGGACCACTATACTATCAGCTTCCCTAAAACAGCTACTGACACCATGATTCAGTTTCCCTACTGTGAACAAATGGCTGTGAGAGAATAACCCCTTGGCAGCAATTCAGCTTGTGTAATGATGACTAGCACCCCTGCTGGTTGCATTGATTCCTGAGAGATTGCCTATTCATTTTCTCATTCAAAAATACAAAATCATTTTTTGTATTGATGAGGTTATAAACTATAAGCCAGATTGAAGGTTCATGGAAGTCCCACTGAGACCTTATAAAGAGTGGTCACGCGTTCCCTGGCAACTACTGTTGAAACATTTAGGCCATTTGTGATAAAAAATAAATGTTTCCAAAGTCAACAAATATTACATATTAAAAACATAAAAGATAAATGGTAAAAGTAAAAATATACATACAAATCCCCATACAACTGTTTGGAGCTTAAGGTTGACTATAGCGCCCTCTACTGCCTAGTTAAGAGGCTGTTACAACTAGAAAGTGATCCTTGCACCTACAATTGACCCTCAGCCCTTTTATATTGGGTTTCTGTAGTATGGATAGTTATACTTGATACAGTAGTGATGGTTCCACCAATGGACACACAACCAATTAGAGGTCAGTGAGTCAGACGTGTTAATATGTCAATTCAGTGTCATACACAAGATATGAAACAAAATTGCGATGAGGTTCACTAAACTGCATAGAGAAAATATGAGACAAGCTAACCACAGGAGAAACGTCGTAATAAGTCCAAAGAGGATGGGAGAATAGGTGAACGTGTGAATGAAAATGAAAATGGAAGAAAAGCAATGCTTCAAATTCAACCCTTAATTAAAATCTATAAAAATATTAATTCCCACTTTTGTCTCTTTAAATCTCATAAAGAACATCTGACACATACTGTGCCATTTTCTCACCAAAGTTTTCTCCGGTTTCAGAGTCACTGCGAGTATTGTCTCCCTGCTCTACAACCACCTCCACTTCTACTGGGTCAACCACTTGGTCCTCTCCTTTCAGCCCATTAGTGACTGGCTGAGGCTCGCCCAAACCCTCATTGGTTGGTGACTGAAAACCGCTGTCACCATGGCACCGAGGAACGGAGTCTTTGGTTAGTGGAGATGGTGCCAATTCAGCATCTGATTCCGTGGCGCAAACTGCAATTCGTTCACTGTGATCTTCCTGTACTGCTATCTTTATTTCCTGTATGGCATTCGTGATGTCTGCGTCTTCCTGATGTTCCTTATCGACTTCCCACTTCCTGTTTCCTACCAGCTGCTGGACCATTTCCTGCGGGGATTTCTTGTCTCGGAGTGATTTCCTGGGGACGACCTCCAGCACAGTGGTGATAAGCGTCACCTCCTCCTGTACTCCATCCTCCATGGTGATGGTGCCTGATCCTGGCTCTGTCCCATTGGTCAGGCTGGTCTGGTTCTCCTCTTCGGCTGGCACCTCTACCTCCACCACAGGATTGATCAGGTGCCTGATCTCATCCACGCTGTCAGGGGACTTGGGACTTTCAGGTAGGTCAGGCTCCTCCTCATTGTTGCCTTGGACCTCAGACACCTCGCCTTCCTCCTCAGGGATAAGCTCCACCCCTGGAACTTCCATGCAAGACTCATAGGGGAAAGGCAAACCGTCCAGCTGGATCATAGACACCACCTGCCTGCGTCTTCTCCCAGACCCACCGCCTTCAACACCCCCACCCAGAGGGGTCTCTGGCTCATCACCCCCAAATTTGGCGGCCCAGTCCACAGATGGGTTTTCCCCCAGCAGGTGCAGGTTGGGGTCACTGTTAGTCAGGACGATGCTGTCCCTGTAAAGGTTGTGTCTCCTCTGAACAGCTGCCTCCTTCACGGCTGGGGAAAGAACACAAGGAGGCAGTGAGTCATTGTGTTATCAACTATCAGCTAAGCTAAATAATATTTTACTTCATACAAGTATACACATCAAATTTGGACGGTCAAAGGAAATGTGTGCCGCTTGGTTTCTTCTCTATTCCAAGGTCCTCTCTGATGGCCAACCCAGAGCCTCTATGTAAGTACAAAGACAGGAGTGCTATACCAATGGCTGGAAAATGATTTGGATATTCTGGGGGATGCTTGGGCTTCACAATTATTTTACCACTGCAATTTCCAAATCATAAAAGACTACTGTTTTTCATCAGTGGCCTCCTGATCCCAGACAAGGTATTCTGAAATGTCCGAATCTCTGGCCTGCAAATCAAGTTACACATCAAAAAAAGTAATCTAGAGAAAATCAACAATATCGTGCACCCCGATTGGGAAAGTAATGGGATTACTGCCACTAGTTCTGCTGTTCCACTTATATGCACTTTGATCATTTTATATTTTATATTATTCTCTTTTTTTATCTCATTCTGTATTTCTTTTATAATGTATTTTATGCTCTATAAAGCACTTTGAATGGCCTTGTGTATGAAATGTGCTCTATAAATAAAGTTGCCTCGCCTTGTCTTGTCCAACTACTGCTACTAGCAATGGGTGTCTTAGTATATAGAGAAGCTTCTGACTGGAAGGTCACTGGTTCAATTCTGCTAAAAGCTGGATGGGGGAATGAGAAAGCCTCTCCCTTCAACAACTACAACTGAATTTCCCTTGAGAAGGCACTTGGCTCCAATGGCTCAGGTGGAGGTTCTGCAGGTTCTGTGGAGGTTCTGTAAAATAAAACGTATTCCCCGGAAACTATTGTCATTTGTGTAATTAAGATTGTGTCCTTGCTTGGTTAAAATTAAAGTGACAGCTTATTCTTCTTCTACTACCACTACCACTATGACTACCACCATCATGAACAGGACCACTCCTAAGCCTTAATGTCTGGGCCCTCACCCATCATTATGTCCTTGGTGACAGACTGCAGCACCACCTCCTCAAAGACATTCTCCACTAGCAGGAAACGGGAGAAGTCTTCAAAGATTAGCTCCTGGAACCGAGGCAGCTCCTGGGGAGAGAGGAGATACCGATGGGGTTAGAAGTGCTTTCAACAACTGACCAGGCGTACCTGCTAATTAATAGGGGGGCAAGTCTAAGGTTACTGTAATGACAGGGCAAGAACGAAGTTGACAGACAAAGCTAGTCAGAATAGAACGACAAAGTGGTGAGAAGAATAATGTGAGACATTGCGGTGATAGTGCTACTCACAGGTGAGTAGGTTGGAGAGAGCTGCTTCAGCATGTACGGGATGATAATCTGGAGTAGAGCCTCTCTGAAGAACTTCTTACGCACTGTGCTGCTGTCGTAGTCGTATTTCTGGCCGCGAAGAAGCAAAGAAACACACATAGAGCTCACTGACTCGTTTAGCTTTTCTATTCATCACACCTTTTGTTTTAATTTTTCTCAATTTCAAATTTTATCTATCTGTCTATCAACTCATCTAGATTTCATCCATCATCACCAGGTATCATTCATGTTTCTTTCCGGTCTCGAACCCCAAGGTTCTTGAGCTAATCCAACAGTGCACCGAGGAGCTAGATGGTAGGTAGCGTTTCAGACAGAGGAGAGTTCGACTGACTTCTACAGTCTGTTAATCTGTTCACAAATCTCAACATCCATCCACCTATCCATTCATCCCTCTATCTATCCATCCCTCCCTCCATTCCTTTAATCCATCTCTCTTGCTACTGTCCATACATCCATCCATACATCCACCCCTTGAATCAATATCTATTGATCCATCCATTCCTCTAATTTTTCCATCCATCCCTCCATCTATCCATCTATCTATCTACATATGCTTTTTCAATGTTGTTCTATTAACTTTGTAACTGTGTTTTGAAAATAGTGAACAATCTCATCATCAATATCTTGTCATCAGCTGACTCTGTCAACTCATCAGCAGATCATCTATCTATCTGTCTGTCTTTCACACCTTCCTCCACTAGTCTGCTGTATCACTTCTCTGTTGTCGTCTATATTACACGTTCTATGTTTTACCTTGAGAACTCTGTCCTGGCACCGCTGTATGGTCTTGCACAGGTTCTCTTCTCCTTGGTTCTCCAAAGACTGGTGCAGCAGCTGCTCAAACGTGTACACTGCATTGTCCATTTGCTGAAGAAGAAGAAGTTATGGGTTATACAACCTCACAAAGAAATCCAATGATGCCAGTTGTTTTTTCCCACCACTATAAACCTCTTCTACTGTTGGTAATCATTTGTACATGAGAAAATGTAGTACTCTTTTTGTCCATTAGGTGGAGGTAAAGCCTTCACAAGAGATGACACAGAGGTTCGTGGTGTGTCTTCTCTATGACCTAGCAATTCTGTGGCAAACGGGCGGTGTTGTTTTTAACCGCGCTTACACTGCTTTGGTCTATGCTGTTTCTATGCATATGGAGAAGGGCTGTGGCACCTCACCTCTCTCATTAGGATCTGAGCCCTTTGGACAAACACAGAGGGGTTGGAGACATCGAACCTCTGCTGCAGCCCCTCAAGATTCAGCTGCTCCACCTTCTCATAGCAGCTCTGCATCTTCACAGGGTGGAAGGCGAGCATGGACATCCTATCCATATGCTGAAGACAGAGGGGATGGAGTGAGGGAAAGGGGGGAGGGTCATGGTGATCAAGGTGATAGGGGTATCATGTGAGGAGAATGAGAATACACGGGAAGAGGGAGGGCTTTTGTTCTCTCAGAGAGGCAAAGTGCAGTCGCTTCTAGTGAATTGTTTTTAGTTTAAGGCTAGTGCTGCAATGACGCCAACACTAAATAGATAGATAGATAGATAGATAGATAGATAGATAGATAGATAGATAGATAGATAGATAGATGGATACAATATAAAAGAGACGAAAAAAATCAAGTTTGCATTCACAGTAAGTCACAAGAAATTTGATGGTGTGGCTGAATGAGGCCTAAGCTAAGAGGGTCTAACATTAGCATGTCCTCTAAGTCAAACATTTCAGGATACCACACTAAACACAAAAGAGGTTTGATTTCCAGTCAGTGAAATGCAACTCACCTCTCCCAGTTTGTCCTTGCCCCCTTCGTTGAGAAAGTTCTTGCTGATCTCTACCAGCTCCCTGAAGAAAACGTCCCTGACCTCGGAGAAACCCCGGCTAGTGGGCTCCATTAGGGCCTCCAGGATGGAGCTGACGTACGGCTGGACACTGCCCCGCAGGAGCTGCTCGGCCTTGGGCAATACCAGTGCTGCAACAGGGGTGGCGAGACAAAGAATTTCTGCTTACTCACTACAGTCTATAAACACCTCACATGCTTCACTTATTTGTCATTTGTTTAAATAAAAAGTAGGTAGCTAACTTATTGCACTTTTACCTTAGCACTGGTTCTGCTCTTAGATGCTTGTTTAGGAAGGAAATGCACTTACAATTTGTGGTGACTAGTAGTTCTCTTGCCTTCCTATGTTGAATGCACTTATTGTAATGAATGCACTTATTGGATAAAAGCATCTGCTGAATGCCTGTAATGTAATGTAGTGTATACAGCGCAGGCGATGGAATGCAGTTCTTCAACTATAGCTCAGTGGGAAACAATAAACAAGAAAAAAATGAGTGGCTTGTGCCAAGTCACTTTTAAATGGAAAGGTGACAGGCTCCCTGTTCAAAGGGTGGATGTTTTGCTGCTGCGGAAAATGGCTAATCCAGAGAATAAGGGAGCAAGAGGAAAGGTGAGAGGAAAGGTGAGACTTGAGTATGAAAGCGAGTATGGGCCGACAAAAGAGAAAGTGGTGACAAGAAAGACGGCGAGTAAAAGAAGAGTGTCAGAGGAGTTGTTGGAAATGTGTGTGAGAGCGAGGGAGGCCCGGTTACACTGGACAGGCCAATGTGGTGCCAAGTCTCCAAACAAACTCAGCAGAAACACGATGCCTCTGAGTAGCGTAGTGTTATTCAATGACCAGTCTGATCGCTTCGCTGAGCCAATACGTCCTGAACCAGAGAAATCACAGCTACATGTCACTGAGCTGAACCGTAGGAAAAACAATGAAGCCTCCATGTGAGAACAGGGCAGCTCATATTACACGGTGCTGTATGCAGCATGCAGCATAATGTTTGGACAGATAGAAGTACGTGAATTGAGAATCTGTTCAGGGAAAAATAGATTAAAATGAACCATGGTAAAAAAAAAAAAAAAAGTGTCTCAAAACCACTGAGGGTGTGTCAAAGTGGTTTGTGGTGTTTCTTCTGTCTATCTATCTGTCTCTCTATCTATCTATCTATCTATCTATCTATCTATCTATCTATCTATCTATCTATCTGTCTATCTATCTATCCATCCAT
>OOFE01033337.1:9793-23338 GCA_900323365.1 Monocentris japonica | reverse complement strand
CACTCACTACAGAGTTCCAAACTGCCTCTGGAAGCAGTGGAAATGTGTTCTTTGGAGTGATGAATCACACTTCACTATCTGGCAGTCTGATGGACGAATCTGGGTTTGGCGGATGCCAGGAGAATGCTACCTACTGTGAAGTTTGTTGGAGGAGGGATAATGGTCTGGGGCTGTTTTTCAGGGTTTGGGCTTGGCCCCTTAGTTCCAGTGAAGGGTAATCTTAATGCTACAGGATACAAAGACATTTTAGCCAATTTGGCACTTCCAACTTTGTGGCAACAGTTTGGGGAAGGCCCTTTGCTGTTCCAGCATGACTGTGCCCCTGTGCACAAAGCGAGGTCCATAAAGACATGGTTAGACGAGTTTGGTGTGGAGGAACTTGATTGGCCTGCACAGAGCCCTGACCTCAACTCCACTGAACGCCAGTGGGAGGAATTAGAACAGCAAATGCGAGCCAGGCCTTCTCGTCCAACATCACTGCCTGACCTCACAAATGCTCTTTTAGCTGAATGGGCACAAATTCCCACAGACACACTCCAAAAGCTTGTGGAAAGCCTTCCCAGAAGAGTGACGGCTGTCATAGCCGCAAAGGGGGGTCCAAGTCCATATTAATGCCCATGGTTTTAGAATGGGATGTCTAGCAAGCTCATATAGGTGTGATGGTCAGGTGTCTACTGACTTTTGGCCATACAGTGCATGCTACAGCCCTGCTGGCTATTCCAGTCCTAATACCAGCTGATTCTTCCTTCATTCCCAGAGACCATGTGGACCCTGAGGGTCCTTTATAAGAGTTAACCTACAGACAGTGTACACAGTTAAACCATTCACAAATGCTCAAAAGATATATATATATAATGAATATAAATGATGCAACGTTAATATGACTGAGTTAATATACAATGATACAATCAGACACAGCACACATATTAAATGTATCATATTAAATGTAATTATCATGTCTCAGTCTATAAATTCACCCATCACTGAGTGAGTGTGTGTTTCCTGCATGCATGCATAGTCCGGCGCATAGTGCCATGTGTTTGTGGGTATTTTTGCAAATGCGCTTGTGTCTGTACACAAGTCATGTGTCCCGGCACGTGTCAATCCATTGTCTCCCCATTGTCTTGTTGGGCTTCAGTTGACAAATGTTCTAATCTGTTGTGGTATTAGATTCTAGCCTGAGGGGCCTACTGTAGATGAAAAGCCATCCATCTGGGGCCCCAGACAGTCATATGCCATCTCCATTATTATTAAACATGACTCATCGCATAGATTCACTGTTGACTCATTGTTCACAAAAAATATATCCCCCGAAAGTATCAGAATGAAAATTTGATTTGGCTGCGGATATGCAGAGTGTTGTTTACTAAAAAATAACAACTGTTAGAAAAAAGAAAAAAGGTATGAGATGGTGTGCCATGTACATTGTGCATGTATGCTGTTTGTAAGTTTTAGGTTTGTCATGACGCTGCTTTCTGGTCTCGCAGGTCTCGCTTAAGAATGAGATTTTTAATCTCAATTGGACTGCCTTAGTAAATAAAGGTTAAATAAAAAAGAAATACATTGAATTACATGCCAGTCAAATAATACATTTAATCACATTTGTTCAATTAAAGGTGTGTTTCGTCGTGAAATGGACATTCTTGGACATTAGGATCATACCTACTAAAACTGGAGACATGTTTCCTGGTTATTAAATTCAACATCTTTTCTGGACATTCCCTTTCTGCTTGCAGTTGGCTGATATTGTATTGCATGGTCAGTGAAGCAGAATTACTGGGGAGGGCAAAGGTGGCGGGCCGCTCCTCCTTGTGGAATACCATGCTATAATGATAGCAGATGTCAAATAATCAGACATTTTAACTAGGCACAATTTTTAAGGGCTTATTCTCGTATGAATGTTCTGTGTGCAGAGTATAAAATGGTTATATATCCGAGACTGGACTACATCAAAGCACACAAGGTTCTTTCTATAAGTGTTGCCTTTACATTCATTTAACTGCGGTGGCCCCACAGAGCAAACAAATCGCCCCCACAGCTAGAATGTACACGCAGTAAAAATTCATGAATATCAGCACAACTTCCATAAATCATGATATAAATATTCAAACACGAGCCATTCTTGAACTGCAACACCTACTGGGACTGAGCTAGAACGGATCCAGACGAGAATCTAAGTCTGGAATCCAATTAACCTGACTCCAGTATCTTCAAAAGAATGTCTAAGTGACACTGCTTTATATCATTAGAAAATAGTTGGTGTACAACCCACGGTTCAGTGGCATGTTCCCCCAGGAAGAGATATTTTCAAAAACTTATGACATTTGGGAGTAGAATTATGAATTTTAAACCACTACCATATAATAGTTTAAAGGGGAAAAAAAATCCAAATCCACATCCAAATGTAAAGGGTTACCCCACCACCAGATGTTTTCCAGACTTAATGTCATACTTTATTTATCCCTGTAGTGAAATTCATACCCAGGTCCTCTTGTTGAAAGACCCGGGACACACACACATACACACATCATACATCAGCACCATTGGAAAATCTCCAGCCACCAGTTCCACAGTATCACACCAGGCTGTCATTGCTCCCCAAAGTCGTACAGTGAAAGAATGGTGCAAATAATTGGAAACAATGGAGCTAATTTGAGTTATTCTGTGAAACTACTTAAGCAAAAACAAAGCTGGCATTGCAGTGGAAAAAAACTCTTAGCCTTGAGAAGACACTAAATTCAAACTGTCTTCTCATTTGCCATTATAGTTTCAGCTAATAATTTGGATTGGAATGATTCCATCATTCATCTCTGAAATCCAAATGCTGTAAGAATGGGGGTTTTGACAAGAACACACTCTGCTCAACTCAACTAAGCCATCTGCACATTATGATTCAATAATTTTCTCATCTTTCTTCTTGTTTTTGCAACCATGAGTAGCATCTGTGGGACTCAAACCACTAAGCCTGGCAGTGTACTGAATAATACTGTGACTGACTATACTGGCAGTATACAGGTGCCATGCTTCACCCGTCCAGCGATACAAGACATCTTCTCTGCTACTACCACCTGTGAGCTGGGGACCTCTGAGCTAGCATCTTTAGGCCCACGCTCCTGTTCTTGAGGGGACAAAAAAAGAAAGCTTTCTTTGTGCTCATGAGCAGCTAATGACAAGCACACACACAAACACACACATGTACATGCTAACACACAACCAGCCTCTGTCCCTCCACTCCTTTATATATTAGGTCTTTTGCTTCATTTCTTTCCTAATAATAATAACTAATAATATTTAATAACGAAAAAAAATTCTAAGTTGCACACACAAAAATTGATGTCATTGATTGCTTATTTTAGCCTCAACAGCCTAATTTCTGTGGTTGATCCATTGATAAGAGTGAATAGAGAGCAACATTTGGGAGAAGGTATTATCTGTTTGATTTGTTTTTACCTCCTAATTTGACCTCTCGACATATTTTTAGATTATATTTGATTGTGTTGCTGGGCTTGATTTTTGAATTTAGCATGTGAAGTTTTTAACAAAAAAATCTTCTGAATCCATTTTTAGTAAGTGGGAATAACGCCACAGTCTCTATCCATTAAGCTGAACAAGATAATTCAGGTCTGCAAAGTGGAGTTAAAGGAAGGAGAAGGTTGTTAAGCTGCTAGAAACACTGCAAATCTTTACTTAGTTTGAAAGTACAAACTTCTTCTTGCTCCCTCTCTCTCTTGCAGCAGGTCGGTGTACCTCCAGGCTTGCCGAAGGAATTCCTCGACATTGTGAGAGGCAGTTAGGCGTCTAGAATATTCATGTCTCACACATGAATAGTCAGCACTACTCTCCCATGTGGCTTCATGGAGGTACACACACACACACAAGCTCACCAATACACAAGTTCAAGCGTGCGTGGACACATAAACACACATGTAAGCACATTTGTTCTTTGACTGACAGGCATGCTATTATCCTGAGGGCAAAAACGTGCACGTCTCTGATGATGAATTTTATATGACGCACACACACACACACAAACACAAACACACTTCCTCTCTCTCCAGTACTCATGGGAAAAGGAAAAAAACTGAGTTGCCTTCTTATTTTTAGCCACTCCCACAGTTAGGTATGATTGCTGTGAACACTGACACACTTTGTGGCCTTTTTTGTTTCCCCTTAGCCAGAATAACCACGTAACCACGTCACCTGCCTCTCTCTCCCCCAATCCTTCCTGTCTCTCTCTACTTTCAACTATCTAATGAAGGCAGAAATGCTTAAAAACTGTAATATCTAAAGCTGTTGAACAGACTATGCCTGGCAGTGCCCAGGTGAAACCCATCAGCGATCAGGAAGCCCCCCCATTTAAGCCCAACCCAGACATGACAATTATCAGGGAGGAAGGTGGTTGCGAGAAGGAGAGCAGACCGACTCTGAGGTGGGCTAAGGAGTTGTGGAGGAGTTGGGAGAGAAAAGACTATCACACCGTGTATGACCTGTGCCTTACAGACTGGATCCTGAGAGCGTGTTCCCCGGAAAACCTTAACGACGACAGAGTATAACGAAGACGGCTTGGCCCTGCACCCACAGATTTGGACGCTGGACATTCCCCTGTGTGATCCCTCCGTGTCTCACTCCCTACCCTTTTGTGTATCTCCCTAGGTCGGACAGTCCACTGACGAATAGTGCGGCACCCCCGGTCCAAGAAGATCCTTGGTTGCCTTTCACCCACACTCCCCTGCCCAGCATTGTTAATAAAATATGCTTTACTTTGTATCACATCTCAGGTTTCACCGTGTTTTCCATTGAGTTGCCACAGTTTGTCTCTTTCTCTCTCTCTCTTGGCCTGTCTTTTTTTGTGGTCTATTTCCTTCCCTTTCTCTCTATGTCCCTCGCTCTCTCCCTTCCTCTCCATGTTACTATCCTTCTATTCCAGAGCTGAAGTGACTGATGTGATTCTCTGAGGAGATTGTGTTCGAAGGTCTTTAAGTCTCACTCTGATTGGGAGAGGATGATTCGAGGGACAGACGTGAGCCGTGTGGTAACAGGATGAACCCAAAGCCATGCTTTTTTTTTCCCCTCTCTTTCTCACATTTCAATCTGCTGCCTTTACTTCTCAATTTCTTCAAGTTCGATTCAAAGGGCTTTACTGACATGATGAGATTTTCTCACATTGCTATACAACTATAAAAAACTATACAACAAACATACATCTTCTCTTTCTCTCTCATTCTCCGGTTTCCTCTGTCCTGCTTTCCTCCCATTCAATTAATTTTGCTTCAGTACAATTCAACAAAACGGATAATTGACAACAACTCTCACACAGATGCATGTGTATAGTAGTAGTAGTAGTAGTATGTGGTTCATTTACAATCACAAGGACAACTGCTCATTGCATTGCATCATGGAATTATGCTCTTAGCTAATTTCAAACAGGCTGTTATACATCATGGGATCGCTGCACTTACTCAGGGGCACATCATCAGTACCAGGCATTGAACCAGCAACCTTTGACTACCGTCAACATTAACTTTTATTGTACTCCAGGCTGCTAATTTAACACTCCATTTCTTTTCTCTCTCTCTCTCTCTCTCTCTCTCTTATTTCATGCTGACATTTCTGCTTGCAACCTCTCCAAACCTTCTGCCCCTTCACACTCGTCTGGCATCTCTTGTCAACTCTCCATCCTCTATTCTGCGTTTCATATGCACATAACCATCTTTCCAACTTTGCTGTTTGTATTTATTCCATCGTATTTATGCATTGGTGTGTGTGTACTAGTACCTCCTTGTGTGTATTTTATATCTTGTATTTTTGTCCTTACTGAGCCCATTTTGGACAGAGCGAGGGTAGGAATTTCGGTTACTTTAAGGTTAGGGCAAGCATTATGGTACTTAACAGTCAGGTTAGGGTGGCAGGTTAGGAAATACATGTAACTCAATGGCGGGTCCTGGGTGTGTGCACACGTGTGAGTATGAAATGAGTAATACATACAGCAAGCAGCATCCTTTGTGTGAGGGAGCAGGTGTGCTTCAATCAAAGCAAAATGCTACAAAGAGCTTGAATTGGCACCTTGCTAACACTTATGCAACAGTCCAAGCCAAGCAGTATGTGTACGTGTGTGTGTGCACGCTTTATGCTTGTGCATGTATGTTTACAATACCCTTATATGTTATATATATGTATACTGTATATGTACATGCATCTGCACATACTACACATGCTACAATTGTATGGAGGCTTGAATATATATAGTTGTCCAACTACATGCACACGTAGGTGTATATGTATTGGATTTTAACCTCCCCGTGTATTCCCTCGATTCCACATTGCTATTGTTTTGTTTCTTGAACCACGAGGGTGATGCTAACAAACCTTCTGTGCTGTTTTAACTAGGCCACTGCCTGGCTGCAGGCAGAAGTGAGAGAGGGGGAATGAGAGATAGAAAGAAGGAGAGAGAGCAAGAGGAAAACAGAGACAGATGAAGAGGAAAAAAGGAGGTGATGAAGAAATTACATAACTGTAAAACACTGGTGTGTACTGCAAGTCATTCACTGTCCTTGGTTGGCTGTGCTCCTTGTATGTCACAGTGACCCATAAATGCCCAATATTATCATGTCATATCAGAACAAACAAGATGGAGAGAGAGCAAAAATAAACACCCAATATACTAGATAGATAGATAGATAGATAGATAGATAGATAGATAGATAGATAGATAGATCTTGTCTCAGTTTCACATAGGCTTAGCTAAGACAAGGATGAAATTTTCATTTCACTACACATCCTGTATGCGTATGTGACAAATAAAGTTCTTGACTTGAAATATGAGTGGTCCTTTATTGTTCTGATTGTACTTGTAAGCTGCTCAGGGTAAGACCATCACCTAAGTGACTAAATGTAATAATCTTAATGCTAAGAGGCTTTTAGGTTAGTGCAGTTTTAGTGCAGATTTAACTTAAATGAGCATCATTTTGATCATTGGCAGTGGTGAAATTAAGGGTGTTCTTTTGCACTGTAGGCTTAAGTGCATACCATGCCGTGCTGTGAATATGAGCCCAGCATTTGACCTTTGTGTGTCATTTTCTCTCTCTTTTTTTCTGTCTCTTTCTCCCTCTGCCCCCTTGCTCATCCCTAGGAGTAGGGACGAGAATTGGGGTGGGACATAAAGAAGGAAGAAAAGGATACAGAGAAAAAGGACTGAGGAATGAAGATGATGGAGAGAAATAAGGACTTGACTCCAGATGAAAGAAGGCTTGTGACAGATCATGTCATGAAAGGCTCCTTTGATTGTAAAATCTCTGAAGTGAAAAAGAGAAAGGCAGAGAGAGAAAGAGTCTGTGTGTGTGTGTGTGTGTGTGTGTGTGTGTGTGTGTCTTTGTGTGTGTGCAAGAGAGTGAGAGAGGGAGAGAAACAGAGAGAGTGTGAGAAGCAAAGAGAGTGAGAAAGACTTTACAGATCTGGGGCCAAGAACAACGATTCAAGTCAAATCAAAAACCCAAACCGACACAAAGAAGAGGAGCAGGAGTCAGACAGAGAGGTTACATAAAGCAAAAGGAGGAGGTATAGGAGCAAGAAATGGCACAAAATGAGAGGGAGAAGAACAAGAGAGTGACCAGAGGAGAGGTGAAAGCCATAGCATGTCGAGGGGAAGAGAGAAAAGAGAGCTGTAGATTTTTTCATCTTCTGATTAAAACAACTGAGCTCTAGAAGACCGCCACAGAGAAAGGAGGAGGAAGACAGTGAGAAGCAGAGAGAGAGGAAGTGAGCGAAAGCAATAGAGTAGTGACAGAAAAGAGGGCGTTTAGAGGTGGGGAAGAGGAAGACATCATGAGATGGGCATCATTATCCAATAAACCAAAGATGATACAAAATACAAAAAAAATGCTTGCTTTGGCAAAGATTTGGCAACGCATGTCAAATGCCATGCCAATCAAGCCCATTGAATTGAACTGAATTGAATTGAATTGAAAATGGAGAAGAAAGAGGGAGAGAAATACCGAGGGACAGGGGCAGAGAAGAGAGAGAGAAATAGAGACACCAATGCTCGTAAGGGCATTGGTGTCACAAGAAAGAAAGACAGGAAGCAGATAGAGAGGAAAGAGATAAAAAGCAGACCAAAGCAAAAACAAATGCAAGCCAAAATGAAGTCCAAGAGAGCAAGTCGGTGATAGATCCGTGGACAGATGCAGACATGAGCGTGCCACATCGATACCCGGGGCTAGGTAATTGCATCTAAGGAAGACAAATTGCAGGTGGTGCATCGGCAGTTTTAGATACATTACCCCTAGACATACTCTGGTGACATCTCTCTGTCAGAGGCACCCAAACAGCTCGATTCACCACCTCCCTGCACCAGTGAGGTGGTGTGTGTCTGTCGGTCGGGGTGTTAATGTGGGACGTGAGAGGCTGTCACATGCACACACTCAAACACATACACAGCCCCAGCCCCTTATTACAGTGCTACAGGAGAGCTATAATGGGGTTTCATCAGTGTACAGCCACCTTCAACCATGTTCTCACCCGCACCTATAAATCATCCTGAATAGGACAGAGAGGTGGCTACAGCCAGGATGTGCTGGATGGCCGGATGATTATATGGAGTTCTTTCAGTATGTTTTGATCATAAGTGGTAGTGAGAGAAAAAAATTCTGTTAAAAAAAGTATTTTGTATCATAACCACATTTTGAAAAGTTACCCAAATCAGCTTTCACTCTTTACCCCATTCTCCCTACTTCCTTGCACTCCCTCCTGCTGTGTTCCCAGATGTCCCTGCAGCACACAGCCCCTACAGTGCAGAGTTTAACTAACTGCCACATTTCCCAATGGATAACAGCCAATTAGCAATGTGAAAAAGACAAGACACATCGACCACGATTGGACAGTTCTTGAAAATTTGGAGGTGGGGACTGGAATGAGACCAGGAAGGGGGAGGGACTAGATGTATCTGAAAGTCTACATGCATGAATGGTAGCGTTTAAACCTCCCACCTTCTATATAGAAAGCTAATGCAGCTAGGGAGCACCTTCTACACCTCCCTCATCCCCCCAAGGAGTGCTTTATTTGTTCTTTTATGAAACAGCCAAAAGACGGTGTACAACCATCTTGCCCAAATAGGTTGAGCCTCTATAGAACATTTGCTTGTACTGTTTTTCCTTGTTCTCATTGAGGATCTAAGGTTGGGAGGTGTCAATTTCATTTTTTTTTTCATAATGTGGGCGTTCTGAAGCCCGTTGCGACTAACTGTGCTTGAGGACTATGTAAATAAACTTGACTTGACTTCTATCTCGGTAAGTTATGCTGCTGTTACACCCTTATAATGCAGTAACTCATATTTTCCCCCTTACTTTTCATTCATTCTCACAATCTAATTAACAGGTTCTAGTGTTGGAATTGTGGTTGCATATGTTTGTACAACCTCTGTTTTTATTTTACTTTTCTTTGCTGTATCCTATTGCTCTTTGCTACCACAACAAGTCAATTTCCCCATGTGGATCATTCAAGTTTCATCTCATCTTGTCTTCAATTTTGGCGTTATGTATTCTGTTGTCTACATTCTGTACCAACTGTGTCATAGTTAAGTTGACTAGAAAGTCCCTTAAGGCTTGTTTATGATAAAGGGCTATATAATAAACTAAAAAACTATAAATATAATTGACTTGACTTGTAATGGTTGTACTGTATTTGTACATGCACACAACTTGGATAAACTGTCATGATTATTAGTGCTGGGCAGTTCTTTTTTGTTGATTTGTTCATTTCATACCGGTGCCTGAAAATGAATCAAATTTTTTCTGCTTTTTTCTTAGATTGAGCTACTGTATCTGGTCTTCATAACTCCCGGGCAACGTCCTGTATGCCTTACGCATTAACTGTTATTAAGAGCTGTTAACCTTTTAGGCCAATAGAGGGCAGGGTATGCTAATAATTTTTATATAACACATGACATATCCCATTTATATTATTTATTTTATCATTAGATTTGTTTTATTCTGTATAGTGTGGGTATGTGTGTGTGAGGTGAATTGCTATTTGTTAAGAAAATAATTGGCATAGTACATGGCAGAGCTGGATTGAGACTTGAACGCGATCCAGCTTGACTTGAGGCCTCGAGTCGGACTCGAGTCACAAAAATCAGAACTTGACTTGGAGTCCTCTGCTGTGATGCTTGACTAGCCTGAGCCAGCCTAGCCTAGTCGTCTTCTTCAATGATCTAGTCTTCTCAAGAATTCATCCACATCTTGTTTCAGCTTGGCGTCTAATGTTCATCTAGTGCCAAATCCTCCATTATTTGAAGAAACAAATTGCAACATGTGGTGAGGACTCCAACAAGATGCGGATGAATTCACTTTGAAACTGAAACAGGAAAAGCTGAAGAAATTCAGAAATGATGAAGCAGACTACAGGGATGGTAAAGTGTTCTCTTGGCATTCAACATTCACACAAAAACTCACAGTCACAAAGGAGAAGACCCAGAACTGTCTCCTTCAACTTGACTAGCAGTGAGGATGAGAACTATCTGGCACCTCTGTAGCCACTACCTCCCAGGAACATTTTTAGACCAGAAAAGCTTTCTTCAACCCCCCAACAGAAAGGGAAAGGGGAGAGGTGGAAAAGGCCGACATGATCATTCAGTGATCAGTCAGTGATCAACATCTCAGATGAACCCCTATCAGGTGACATTGTGATTGTACTTTCCAAACTTTCCAAATGAGTTTAACACTGAGATTGACTTATTTCAATTCTACAGAAATTTGCACCTAAAGGCCTGGTACAAACCGAACACCTCCCAGGCTACAGACATGGGAAATACATACTCCTTTTAAGCCTAAATCTTTTTAAGAACAAGCCCCCCCAAATAAGGCATAACATTTCTAAGACAGAAAAGGCTTACAACCAATTAGACAACATTTTTTCAACCTTTGCCCTACAACCTGACTGAGGATCTAAGGCAAGAATTGAAAGGCATTTTCTTTGAAGCTAAAGATAGAGGATATATCACAGAGAGTAAGTTCAAATTCCTGTTCAATGAGAATCCATGGATGGCTTCATTTTATATGCTTCCCAAGGTACACAAGCCTTGAAAATCCTCCGGGCAGACCAGTTATAAGTGGAGATTACAGCCTAACTGAACCCATTTCTAAATATGAAGACTTCTTTATCAAGACAGTTTTGCCCTCTCTCCCTGCTTATTTTCAAGACACCACAGATGTGTTAAACAAAGAGGTCCAGGATCGCTTGGCGGAACCATGGCAAAGCATTATAAAAAAGAAAAGGAGAAAGAGACAGGGTTAAAAATGACATCAACATTTCTTTAAATTGCAGGCCACCAAATACCCAGTTCTCAATGAGGAAATGGACTTCAGGCCTGTCCTGTAATATTTTTGGGCAGTGTTGTTTGTTTTGACTGGGTGTTTTAGTAACCGTAAATTATATTTCTCTATTGTCTCTCTATTGACTGGTCTCAAGCTGACAATATAAGTTGTTGTTTTGAACTGGGAATGCTGTGTTTATATTATGTGTGTATACTATGCTTGGTACTTGCTTTACAGGCAGGTTGTAATTTGAAATTGAAGTGTGTGGAGTGGCCACTCCTTTCCCACCAATTGGGATTGACTGCTTCCTACCCATTAGGGTCAGCTGGTTCCTCTCTTTGTGTATTGGTATATGTAGTAGGGAAGTTTGTTTTGTTACTCACTCCCGGACAAAGTACTATGCCATATCAATAAAGGCATTTTAATTTTAAGCGAAGCGTGCCTTGGTCCTTTAGTTGTTTTGATACTTTGAAATGAATGTTCTTGAAATGTTGTCTTTTCCTGTTCCTATAAACATGTTCATGTGTGCTCAGCACCTTGATGGTCACGGGTACACATGAAGAGACCATGACATTTGGATAGCCCACAACATGATAGAATTCAACTACATATATATAAGCAGACACACCAAAGAGAATATATTTTTTGGTGTGTCTGCTTAATACAATTAAGAACAGCGCCAGGCAGCAGGAGACAGGAACCTGAGATATTCCCACTACATCCTGTCCGGCTGATGCAGCACCTGTTGCCAGGATGGAAAGGGCATATGCTACCTGGAGTGACACGGGACGAATGTCAGCTGTCTGGCTCTGCAAATTATTGTTCAAGCACACTTCAATGATCTAAGCCCTATTCACGTGTAAAGGCTGGATAAACAGAGCCTCAGCTAAGCTCAATAAATTTCAATTATTTCTTTGCACTGTCTGTTCCCCCTCGTAGTGCTGTCTCTTCTGATAAGGGATAAGGTAAGAGAGGAGACTGTCCAAGCACGTTCTGAGAATTCAATGAAGGATTTAGTGGATGGTTATGATTGCTTTTGTTTTTAGTTTTGATACTTGCTTCAAGTTTTGTGACTCAACAATTCATAACCTATTTGATGTCTTTGTTTATTACTATGCAGATTTATTGTTTAATATCAGGAATCCAATGGGAGTGCTAGACATACTGTAAAGTTTTGGGTGGGTAAGGAAAACAGCGTGCAAATGGATTTAAGTCAGAGTCCACACATTATACTGTGGAGGTGGATATGCCTTGGTTCACATATTCACCTCAAGTGCACATCTCCCAGCCATACTACTGCACGACTGTGTGCTAGATGTAGCATTTTGTGTTTTCTCCAAATGAAGAACACATTTCCCATAATGCCAGTTACTTCCTGTTGCAAAGAGGATGTTGCTACTTGTCCCCCTTCCTCTCCCTGATATTGCATGTGTTTGTTTCGAAGAGGATAGTTAGAATAGTGGAGGTGGAATAAAGTTATGTATTACTTGCAAAGTAAAGTTTTGTGCAACAAAGCAATCTCACTTTGTGCTTGTGACGGTCCCCTGGCTTGCTTTCATATTCTATGTCTTTAGGTTCTATAATGCAGCAGGTACCTGGAGGGCGGAGTGCTGATCATCATAGTTGGAAGCACCTGGGCCCGGTGCTCTCATACTATAAGACCCTGTCTTTCTGGCCCCCTCTCTTTGCCACCGCGCATTGTTTTGTTTTCAGCCATACTACTTTCCTCATACGACATGTTGCATTCATGCATACACGCACCCTCACCACCGACTTTACTGATGATCACACCTCATCGTAATCTTAGTACCATTTTGTGTTTATGGTTATACTCTTTATTTAAACAATTTACTTGATTTACTTTCAGCCTGTGTCTCCCTCTTTTTGTCATGGCTTCAGAGCCAGGCCGTGACAGTGCTGGGAAAACAATCCAGCAGATTTCCTGCAAAATCCTATATGGTAGCACACAATGTAAAATACAGTGTAGAGGTCGGTAGAGGCTGCCAATCTTATATTTCTTATAATTATATTAATGATTAATGATCTTATATATTACTAATGATATATAATGATTGTGATGTTTTGATGTTAAAATGCTACATGAAGAACCTTTAAGTCAAGGTCTGAATCAGGCCTAACATGCCTATGGTGATCCTGAAACTGACGACCCTTCTCTCACATTACAGCTGAACTAGCTGTAGCAAGCTTATCAAGTGGAACATTGTCTGAAAGAAAACAA
>OOFE01033319.1:46076-59241 GCA_900323365.1 Monocentris japonica | reverse complement strand
CCTTTAGCCAGACACTAGAAGTTCCCCCCCCCCAAACTGCAAGAACCACAAACCAAGAAGCTTGCACAAACAGGCAGCCTAAGAGTTCAGTTAATAAGATCACAAATTAGAGTTTTGGTTGTCTCGAAAAGAAAAACTTAAACCCCTTTAAATTGAAATGACCTCCAAATACATCATAAGAATAGATGCCATAAATCACACACTGTCCTACACGCATGGCTGAGCACATTTTACTCGTCAAAATATCTCAGAAAGGTTTTTGGAACTGTTATACATACAGTAACATGTGAAATGAATAACAGATTCCCCGATTGCTGGGCAACTCTGTAAAGCATTTCATTAGAGACTCAAGCAAAAAGACAGATTGTCTAGACAGTCCTCACGCACCTCCATCGAGTCTTCTCCTGAATTAGTTTTTGAAATGCGGAGCAGATGTGGCACGGAGGAGATAGAGGTGGGAGACACCAGACACCTATTGACACATGTACTACTGGTTTCCACTTTGGCACCTCGGGGCTTTGAAAGCAGCCTGCTGGTAGAGGAATGCCAAAACATGCACAGTCAATAACCAGAACTCATCAAGCTCACGCTGATGGTGGAATGCTGCAAGCCAAACACACATTGAGGAAGCCCTGGGAGGCTCTGATAACATGTCTCTCTCATAAGGCCCTGAAGGCTATCTCCTCACCATGATACCTTCCTCACCCGCATGTGTTCCTCATAACCAGGCTTTCCCACAGACCTGGGTTGGGATGAGCTCGAGTTTGGATTATGACTGGGACCAGCGGCAGGGCTTTGAAAGGAGGATGTGACAGTGTGGCATCCCCGTCACGCGGCGATGTTTTGTAAGGGGTGTTTTTCTGTTGTCGCAGGCTCAGAGTTGGGTGGATCTGGAGGGGCTGCAAGCAAACAGCACTTACACTGTGGAGCTGCAGGCCGTCACCTACTGGGGACAGGTGCGTCTGAAGAGCTCCAAGGCTTCTCTCCACTTCAGCACAGCCCAGAATAACGACTCAGGTAAAGATGCTTTCGGTTACATTCAACTATTTGTTCAGCTTTCCAAGTATTAGAATCACAAAATGCCACTGGGTGGACACTTTTAACCAATGCACCTTACTGCTGGTTCATGCTTCACGTGGAAACAAATTGCAGCCAAAACGACTGGGAGCATCGTCCATATTTGGTCGTGTGTGAGGTCACACACCACCTGAAATTTCAAAGCAACGTGGATGGCGCCGCAGTTACGTAAATGCCACTGTTGCCAGAATTGGCTGAACAAAGAGGAACAGGACGTACTTGCCGTTTCTGGTGGGTTTTTCTTTTTTGGTTGAGGGATGTGGAGAGTTTTCAGGCGTACAGTCGCCATGGGGAGCCCGAACCACGAATGCCAAGGTACTCTGGGTTCAAACAGAGCTCCCGCACGTCCAGCCACGCAGAAAGCATGAACCAAGCCTTACAGTACCCTGAGTACAGTACATTGTTTAGCACGGGTGGCTCCAGAGGGAATTGAACCTCTAACCCTGGCGGTGTTAGCGCCACGCCCATTGAGCTACAGAGCCACATGTTTATGCATAAAGAACAAGTTGTAACTGCTGAGATCTCACAAAGAAATGATTGTGTGTTTCTGTTACCATGCCGGAGAGATCGCCACAACACAGCCGGCGCCGTGTCTTAGCTACAGCCGCAAACATTTCTCATTTCTCTTCCCAGTCAAATCAGCGCTCAAGTCAAAGAAGGAGGAGATATCCCCTGTTAGCTCGACCTTGGCCAAACGCCCCTCTGGCCCTCTCGAGGTAGGCACACCCTTCTACCAGGATGGCCAGCTGCAGGTCCGCGTCTACTGGAAGAACCGAGGAGGTATGCACCACACTTTATGGGCTCCTGGCCTTAATTACAATCTAACTGCCAACCCACTATGCCCATCAATCACTTTGACTCATCCACACCATAATAAATCCTGTGTTATGAGGGAATCTCAGTTACACAAACAGTGGAAGATTCATTTTGTAAATTTGGTATCGGATGATGTCGATGAAATAAATGAAACAATGTGTCTTTGTGAGCGCTGGGTAATGTGAGTGCCGGGCGAGTGGGTGTAAACCTGCACATGGCCTGGTAGAGCGGAGCCACTGTTTAGTAAAGAACAATAAACACAGGGAGCTAGAGGCGTGTGATGGGATTTATTGACAGCTGTATTTAATAGATCCTCGCCCCCGCATTAGCGCTGGAGCGGTCCATTTTGTTTTACAAGACCTGACGTCACCGGGAACAGGAACGGTCACGGCTAGCGGCACTGCAAGGGGTTAAAGCCTATAGGAATGCCTGTCCCAGCAGCATCCATTCCCCAGCCCCTCCGTTAATACTCAGAGTGGAAATATGGAAACCTTGAAAGCTGTGCTCTGAGGGTAACCTGTCAAGTCCCATTCACTGGTCTATGTTATGTTACTAATATATGTCATCGCCCAAGCCAAGCTCCACATCTCAGAGTCAAGAATGCAAAGGCTGGCTAAAGGAGAGGCCTGGTGCTGGAGCAGGAGAGACCTATTGCTGAATCACACACACACACACATGCAGGAGAGGGAGAGAGAATGAGCGAGACTTCTGCAGTTTGGCCCAGAGTTGTTAGCTGGGCTGGCCTGGACTCAGAGAGCTGAGTGATGGTGACGGGGTCAAGCATGGCTTCAGAACCGCAGTGTTGTGGAGCGGAGTTAATCCTGGTCCAGCTCCTTCTTCTGCGGCTTGTCTGCAGACCCCGGGCCAGCGGTGCGTGCACTGCCACTCACTGGGGCTGATGGATGACCCTGCCTTTCACTCTGACAACCCGGGTTACACCGCTGTACTCATACAGACATGCAGATGGCCTGGAGAGATGCAGCCCCTGGATGTCTGGTTTGTGTGACAGAGAAAAAGGGACAGGTTAACTGAACCACGGTTAAACTCCCACTCGTTGTCTCAGTGTGAGCCGGAGCAGCCGGGCCCTTTGGGTCGCTTTACCGTGCACCAACTTATCACTGTCTGCCCTTGCGCAGCAGACAATAGACAGCCGTCCAGAAGTAGCAGCACTTCTGAGGCTAGCTTCCAGTCATGATTTACCAAGCACAGCTATGGCTCTGTTCTCTACCTGATTTCCTTGTCCCCTTTTCTTGTTTTACATACCACTTCCCCTCTCTGTCAGGCTCAGCTACGCATATCTTGTTTATTTTTCCCCAATTTCCCGCTTCCCTGTAATTCCTCTCTTCTGCTTCCAAAGAGCTCAGGGGCTCCGAGTGCCAGATCTGTGTCTAAGCCTTCAAAGGACCCCTTTTATCTCCCCACCACAACCCGGGCCCCCGCCAAGGGACTAACATAGAATAGCTCAATTATTAATCGGAGATGTATTTCACATCCACGCGACACAGTTGAATAAATAATAAGTAGAATAAGATGAGGGTGATGGGCGGGTAAACACCTCTGATGAGCCAATGAGGCGCTGCTGTACAATAATGAATGCTGCCGCTATAGGCCGTGGCTGAGGCCTGGCGTCCCAGCATGGGCGGGGCTGCGGCTCTACTGATGAGGTTGTGAAACTCAACCGTGTTGGCAGCGAATCAAAGCAAAACTTTTAGAGAACAGGTAAATCATAGGTAATAAGCTAATGCTAGGATTAAGAACAATTACAGACAAAAGGCAACGCGCTCATAATATACATGTTCGGGTCAGAGCGATGAGATCAGTCATCGTGATTACCCATAATGGGGATAGGATCAAAGAGATTCAGTGAACTGATCTCAGACATGTGAGTGTTATAATTTGTGAGATATCGTCGCTCCATCTGATGAGAGTTTTTCTTTTGATATCGGATTAATGTTCAGCAGGGTGCTTTGTTGTATGCTGTGGTCCCGTTTGAGTGACGTTCTCTCTCCTCATCCTCCCCCCTGCTCCAGACCCCATGGTGAGTCGCTACCATGTCCAGTGGATGCCGGAGTACTGCAGCCACAATGAAACCAGGGGACCGGAGAAATCTGTCACGCAGGTCAGTCTCCGGGGATCGTTTGAGTCCCTCCAACCAGTGCAAAGAGCCACGGCTCGATCGGCAACTCCGTGCTATGCGAAGCACGTGCCTAACCTTTTGTCTGATGCTTAGAAAAGGGCAGCGCCTCTAAAGAAAACATCTCCGCTGAGCGAGCCCCCAAGACCTGTTGTGTTGGTTTTGCTCGGGGGCAAATCACTGGCTGTTGTTGTGAATATTATGAGTCAGTCGTGTGGTCAGGCATGCGGTGCGTTTGCCAATAACACACTTACTTAAACAACGTTTCCCGGAATGTGGGACTGTTCAGCCCCGGGCTTCTTTTAGGGTGCAGGAGGGTTTGGGTGGGGGTTGGGAGTTGGCTGTTTGGGCTCAGGCTGATACAGGATGGCAGAGGCCTGGCAATCAACACATTCTTCAAGGACCAGCTCTCCGGTTGCTAGGAAATATACATCCTTTTTCTATAGATCACTGGGAAGGAGTCCAGCCTTGTACTCGTAGACCCCTGTGTGTGAGCGCGGCGCCTCATTCACTTTTAATCAGAGCTGTTTCATATCAGAGAGAATACACACACACACCCCTCCTCTTGGGACAGCCTATTAATGGGGAACCGCTTTATTACAAATGCAAGATCTAAATCTACCAGTCAGTGGAATTTTTTTTTTTTCCTGTTTCCTCGAAAAGAGATGAGAAAAGCAATTTTTGTTAAGATCAATAGATGATTTAAGTCTGAAATGAGTGTTAAGTATTAGAGCGCTGCACAGAATTCATTAACATGGATTTACTTGCCACTCTCATTTAAAATTACACATGATTCCACTTTGGTTCCCTCGGTCTTTATTAAGTTCTTGTGTTTGTGCTACATTTGGAAGCCATAAGAAAGGAATCATCATTTGTATTGCAGTTTGAATTGAAGGATAGTGGCTTAACCCCGACCATGTGAGCGTTCAAAGTGGTCCTGTAATGTGGGGCATGTTCCGTAGGCCTGAGAGGGAATGTGATCCTCCCCGGCTCTGTGTATTTAATTATCTCTGAAGCTCCATGGGACCTGACCTGGGCGACATGTCAAAGTCATCAGGGCTAAATAATGTGTTTCTTGGCTCAGGAGAACTACATCAACCTCCCAGGCCTGCTGTTCTCCTGCAAGTACAAAGTCACCGTTCACATGCTGAAGTCCAAGAGGCGCTCCAAGGACGAGAGCACCACCTTCCTCACCCCGGCCTGCGCTGCCATCCGGAGCAAGACTCACAAACACATCCCCTGCCCAGGGGAGGAAGGTGAGTGTTCAGACACCATAGCCTACTATCCAGCATGGTACCTGCTCTCATACAGAGTCGAGGGATAAATCTATTCACCGTTATCGCTAATCACACCTTTATCCTAACAGCTCTGGGGCTTCCGAAGGTGTTGGCCAAGCCGGAGAATCTGACTGCTTCCTTCTCCATCAAAGAGGGTAACATCACCGGCAACTTCCTGTGGCGTGTATCCAGGGTGGCTCCCCACCAGCGAATCACAGGCTTCCAGGTCACCTGGGCTGAGGTCACCACCGAGAGCCGACAAAATAGCCTGCCCAACAGCATCATTTCCCAGTCCCAGATCCTGCCTCCAGTGAGTCTGCTTTGATTCTATCTATTCCAATCCTCATAAGTACCAAAGAGTGAAGACTATTTTTGTGTATATATATCTTCCACATTTTGACTAATGACATTGCCGCATGCTGCAGGAAAAGAATTGTTCTCTTCATTTTACAGTTTCATTTTACAGAATCTGTCAGTGGTGAGGGCACTTGAAGGATAAATCTGTTGTGGCCTCTTTACATGAATCTTACGATAAGCGGCGGTGTGCAGACAGACACAGGGAGAGATCTTAGGGAGTGTTGTGCCCTGGTGGAAGTTCTCCTCTACCTTTTCATCTACCTTCCTTCCTCCCTCTTTCATCCTCCGTGAGAGCAAGAGAAAAACCTGCTATTCTACATAATCTGCTCTATCATCAACACGTTCCGCCTGTCTGCACCCCCCAGCCTGCTGAGCTCATCTATAAATAAAACCACCCACCACACGCTTTATCAGGCTGGCAGCAAGAAAGAGAGAAAACAGGTCTTATAAAAACAAAGTCTTTGTTTTCGTCTGTGGTTTGTGCGAAGAGGGCCACGCAGCTGATATTCCCCAGGTTTATCCAACGCCCGATTCAAGTTCAAATCCAGTCAAACTCAAAATCACGCTCTGTTGTATTTCCACTGAATGAGCATTTCCTGCTGTTCTCTCCCTTCACCTGGCAGGATCATAACTTGCTCGTGGTGTCCAACCTGCGGCCGGCCACCTACTACAGACTGGAAGTGCAGGTCATAACAACTGGAGGGGAGGGTCCTGCTACCGTCAAGACCTTCCAGACCCCTAGTGTCTTACCAGTGATTCAACACCGTAAGTACTAAGTAAAGTTGCTGTGTTAAATATCTCTGCCAGAGTTGTTCCTTGATTCGCTTGGTTAAAGTGGTAATCGTGGAGATGCTCGTTTTGGTTTTATTTTGGTGATGTCTCTGGTGCTTTCATGCGTTGCTATGGTGTTTCTGCACTGCACTCCCCAGGGATCACCTGTCAGTCAAACAGTGTGCCTAGTACTGTGACGTCTTTTTCTTTGGATTTCCTGTTGGTGAAGTTTGAGTTTCTGTGGGTGGTGGCTATTGCTGCTCATGCTAACCACCCAGTTCTTCTTCTATTTATTCCAAATGAACCGCTGTTGCTGCTTCTGGAAACGTAAAATGCATCACTTCCTGTGTGCCAGAGGAAAAACGATTAGAACAGCAAATGTAGCAAATGCAAAAAGCTTGAAACACTATTATCTATCAGGAATAGAGAGTAGCAAAATGGACGTTTATTTCTATGAAAATATTGTGGATTATTACTTCACTGTGAATCACTGCAGTGGTATATGATCTTGATGGGTCTCTGGTTGTTTTGTATTGTAGGACCCAGGCTCCGGCAGCACCACTCTCACCACCAGAAGCCATCGGTAGAGAGGCACTGAGTCGCCAGACCAAGCAAACCCACGAGGGATAAGCACCAGCGGCTGTCCACTCCTGTCTACCAGGGAAGGAATACCATGTGGAACCGAACAGAAACACAGCACACCAGACCATGAACTGACCCCTGCTCACGTACTATGGGTCCATCTTCCTCTCCTGGCTCCACAACACATAGGCTTTTCCTTCTTCACCCCTCTCTTGGCTGAAGTCACCAGACTTCCAACAGGGGTTGGTCTGTATAGTCAAATGTATACTGTAGGTCTCATTCTCTGCGCTGTTTAGTACATAGTTCGCCAATTCATCTAACAGAAAACGAAACATCTAAGAGTCCTTGAATTGTTGTGGTCTGTCAATCACAGCAAAGTAGCAATTCCAATTGGATTTGAACAGAGAAAACTCCCGTCACCAGTTCGATTGGTTAATGACATGAATGACATGAATTATTATCTCATGGTTGGAAGAAAAAAAAACTCACTGGCAACTTGATTGAAGACAATTCAACACCAATTAAGAGAAAATGCCACCCAATTGTAAAACAATCGTTTAATCATGAAGGAAGAAAAGTGGAAATTCACCTATTTATTTTGTTTTACCCATTTTAAAAGGCGCTTAGGCATACAGTCAGTACTGATGAGTAATGTAACTAAAATCATTGTTGTCTAACCCAGAATATTTCTCATAGTATGTTGCATGTAGTACATTTGATTTTTTTGAGCTGTAAATGAATTACTTGCTTCAAATTGAATGCTTGTAATGGTTTTGCATGACAAACATTAGCGTTCTGTTGGCATGAAATAATGTGTTACCTCTTTTTGAATATGTTAGCAATATTTCATTAACAGATTAACAAAGAACTATATTGGGAGTAATATGTAATGTTTATTAATGAAATTATAACTTGTGTGGAAATGACGAATTGTACATGTTCTTGGCTGTAGAAATATTTGTTGTGAAACAGTCAGTGAATGTCTATATTTATTTATGTGCGTATTACAAAGTTTGGTTTGGATGTGTGTGAATGTGTATGTTTTGTGTGTTTTAGTCTCACATTTTTGAACCGGCAACAAATCTTGTAAAGACATTTTGTAAAAATGGAATTGTAAATACAGTCTTATGTTACATGTTATTTTTCCATGGTAGAAATTGTACAAACTGCTAAGTAATAAAATAATCCTTAACCTATTCCCTTTGCTATTTTGTTGAATTGACTGCTGTGAGCAGTAAATAGACACGCTTCTCCTCCCACCGTTGGACTATTTGGCAGATGCAGTTGCTTATTTTGGCTGTGAAACCTGTCATGCCAGACTCCCAATACAGCATATTCACTGATGGGTCCGCAGGAGCCTTAGACATGTGCTCCACAAGTCCAAATAAACAGGTCACCTAGCTCACCGGCCAGAGTGAGTTTACCGGCTGGCTGGGGTCGGGCACCCCTCAACATAACGCTCTGCTTCTCAGCATTTGAAAAGCTTTAAATCCCTCTACTGTTCACCAGCCTTTCGCCTTCATCAGATGAAATGTGGAAATGTTGATGAGAAAATAAAGACTGCCACAGTAAGCGTGTGAGAATTAAAGCTTTATATGTGGAGTTGGGTTATTTGTATATGTCAGATGATGGCCTTTCTAGCAAACAGAATACTGTAAGGAGTGAGTACAGAATAGAGTTCCACAGTGAATTGGTCTACCACACATCCTCTTACTATCCACCTATTTTAACACGTGAACAAGCCAGTTGACGTGGACTACATTCTTATTTTCAACCTCGGGGAAGGGAAGTAGCTTCGGGGAGACTGAGAGTTATATACACTCACACCTGAGAGCTCTGATGCGTGACAGACCTGGACTACTGAGCATATCTGCACTGGAGCAGTTGGTGGTTCAGTGCCTTGCTCAAGGGACGTTTGATGCTCGTTGAGGGATGGAAGAGCGTTCACTTCCCCTCACCTACCTCATCTGGGATTCAAGCCAGCGGCTCTTCAGTAACAAGGTATTTGTGTGTGATATACTCTCTTTCTGCCTGGTGTGTGCTGGACCTGCCAAAACCTTGGATTTGAACTAAAAAAAAACAAACAAGTTGGCTCTTGGCTAGGCCGAATGTTTCAGCCCTCCCTCCTACCTTATCTATGAAAAACTAACAGACAGTTTCCACAAATTGCCAAATATCCTGCCCATGTGTTGCAGGCCCACTTCTCTATTCTACTATTAGAGGATACATTGCTGTCCATTATGTTAACTGCAATGTACTCTGTGTGTGTGTGTGTGTGTGTGTGTGTGTGTGTGTTTGCATGTATGTGTCCATGAGTATGTGTACTGTATGTGTGTGTGCATGTTGGCTGTTGCACCTCTTCCATCCAGTTCTCTGAACGGCTGCGATCTGGTCTCATCTCCACTCCATTTTCCACAGTGAGCGACACATTATTCAGAGCTGCGGTTTTCACACACTCGGCCTCTTAAGTCAGCCAGCGCTTCACCACTCACTTCTCAGGGACGTTGTTTATGTACAGTTCTATTATATCAGAGGGGATTAGTTCCTCTCAGTCTGTGCACGCTAATCCCCCCTCTCTTTTCCAGGAGCCTGGCCAGTGTTTAGCCAAGTCCTCTTTCTCTAGGAGCCAGCCCAGCCCCTCTCCCTTTCACGCTGTCACAGTCCCTCTCTACACACACCAAATACCACGGCCCTCAAGTGTGAAAGCCTCAAAACAAAGGGCCTCCAGCCCCCTTTGAGGCGCGTTGCGAGAAGTCCAAGTCTCCGAGGACATAAAAAGAAAAGAAAAAACTGCGACAACTAAATAATAGGCTGGTCGTCAGGACAAAAGCTTTGTCTCCGATGGTACAAGTCCAGAGAGCTTATTCACTTTGCATGACATTGCATCCCTATTGTGAAAGTCAGGCAGGGGAAATTGTTTTCAAATTCAAACAGATATTTCTGAAAACAATTTTATTCATTTGGCTCTTTGATAATCCCACTCAGCTAAATATTTACTCTTCTTCTGGTCGACATGAGCTTTTTTTGTTTCATTAGACTAGAGAATAAAACGCGCCGTCCTTTCAGGGGAGAACAACAAAGATAGCCTGTTTTCTCACACACAGTTCCTCTGACCCTTTAGCACCCGTTCTGCAGATTAACATCGCAATGAGCCGTGCTTCACTATTTATCAAATCTTGCAAGCCACTTCTGCGGGTCATCCGACAATAGTTGAAAGAATAACTGTAACATTATCCCTTTAAGGATGAGTGGAACTTAGGTTTCGATGATAGGTACAATCCTGGCTCAACTTTGATGTACGAAGCGAAAAATAAAATGGATGGACTTTACTTTCCCTTCACTCTTCAGATGACACAGATTGTAACCTGAACGATCTGAGAGCTCCCATTCTTACTCTCATGCGAGTTTCAGGTCAGCGAGATTGTCAAGCAGAGACGAGCCTTCTCTCTAGATCACTACCACATGGGCCGAGTCCATTTGCGCCGGTGCTCTTTAGATATGATGAGATGGAATATATTGTCTGTGAGATTGATGAAAAATAACCAGAGTGTTTCCCCCCCCCCTCCATTAGGAAAGGCAATGTTGCTCTAATGCTGCGGTATGGTGAGAACTCTGACCTTGCCCTGGGCTGTGGCGTGTTTCTGGTTAGGCTCTGGTGAGTGGGACCAGGCAGGGGACACATGAAAGGCTCCCTCTGTCAGGCCGCAAGGATGTTCGGTCTAAGTCTAATGAAGACCAGAACACATGGACGGACCTGAGAACATGCATGGCACACATTATATAAGTGCTGCAGCTACGATGCGGTGGACAGGGTTAGTATAACTAGAAGGTGGACTAAGTGAAAAGCGAGATAAACACTTGCTTGTGCCCTGGCTTAAAGAATGAGGAGGTTACAGCACAGCGAGGACGCTGAAGTATAAACACTGCCATGTCCCGGGACACACAGATAAAGTAACTGTGTTTTTCTCTGCCTTTCATTTTAGCTTCCATTCCCTTGGATCCATGGATCCATAGTGCACATGGTTCACCCTCTGCTTTGAGAGCTTTCAATTCAGGATGAAATGGAAGATGCGCCATCTCTATCTGGGGTGTAAGTCAGTTGCTAGGTATGAGCGTCATGCTGCAACGGTGTGTTGATATACGTACAAGCCAATCAATTTATGGAGGAAACGTTTCCCAGTTGAAGCTCACCCTGTTAGGAGGACTTGCTGTTCCTCTGGGCTGGGTCAAAGGTAAACAAGAGGTCCGCCGAGAGCCCAGTTTGTGTTTGTGTTTACAGAGAAAATCCCCAGAGGAATCATTATCCAAGCCCTCTTTCCTAACCAAACATCCTTCTCTACAGGCGTACAGAGTACAAGTATAGAGATCATGCAGAGGAGTGCCATCCAGCTGGGTAATAGTTGCTTATAATCCCCTCTGATTAGTGTTAATCCCCTTAATGCTGCTTCCTGGGAATAAACAAAAGTTGACCTAAGTGACCCAGTCATAATGAATGAAGTTAGGAGTGAGTTAGTTTGGACCTCCGCCGCCATGGAGCTTGGTATACTATCATCCAATCAGCGTGGTCGATCGAAACAGCGTTGCAGTTTATTAAAGTGATTATTTTGAATGACATCATTTGATAGGTAATCATTCAAAATGCAGTTAGCGGCTCTTCTGAGTTTCTCATCATCCGTGTGTGTCTGGGATCATCGGCTGGTGTCAACTCCTCACAGTGCCGAACACCCCCCAGGCATGACTAGTGACGAGGGGCAACTTTCCGCCTTGTGTTCTTTTCTCCTGTGAAGTCGGTGCGCAGGGGTCAGGGAGTCGGACGGTAGCCGAGCCTCAGAGGCGGGGCAAAGTTCACAGGTCACCCTGCACCCGGGAGGATGGACCGCAGCGAGAGGGCAGGACCTGGGCCCAGGGACAAGGGAGAGGGTCAAGGGGTTGGGTTCAGATGGAATCCACACAGAGGATGTTGAAACAGATTGTGTCAAGGGAGAACAGAGCTTCCCCCACTGTTCCTCTAACGCACATTTTACCCACAATGCACCATTCAAACTGCCTGTCTAAAGTATGCTTCAGCACCTCTGCATCCCCGGCTATCTGAAAAATGTGTTTGCACGATTGTTTAGAGATTAAAACGCATGTACCTCGTTACTCTCTTTTTTTCACACACCAACAATGTGGATTTGTATTTTCCTTGGTTAAAATACAATCGGACTGTTCCAGAATGGCAATGGACTCGCCATATGTCTGTCTATTTGTTCTCCATATGGAAGGCCTGCTAGGGATCGCTCCACATCTGCTTCATACCCAAAATAATAAATGCACCTATTTGTTTATGTGCAGTAAGATGGAATCAGAGGTCACCATTAATCATAAAATCATCGGACCCTTTTTAAATTTTTTTTTTTTTTTTTTTACCTCTGTTAAATCCATTTGTTGTATTGAGGAAGCCAAAATGAGGCATGAGCTGAAAAGGGAGCATGAAATTGATTACACTGTAAAAGAACAGCTTAAATGTCCAAACACTGTCCATAGAAGCAAAAGCTATTACAACCGATGAAAACATGGGAGACTGCAGGGTTAGAGTGATTGACTTTACACCAGGATAATATGATGTGCTTTATACTGTACCAAGACACTGATTCTAGATACTTTACAGGCAAAGCCAGCACATGGCTTCACAAACCACAATGTTTATCAAATGAATATGCAGTATTTCATCACGCCCTGTGTGTGTGTGTGTGTGTGTGTGTGTGTGTGTGTGTGTGTGTGCGCTCCAAGGCTAAGAACTCATTTCCACCCTGATGATCACAGGCACCATTGATTGTAATGCTGACAAGCAGGCTAGTTCTGCCTGTGGCACTCAAAGGAATCTGGTCATGTTTAAAGCACTAACTTTTATGTTTTTTTTTTTATACTGGTATGAAGTTGAATTCTGATGTTGTGGGCAGCTGGCTCTCATTAAGAAAACATGATGTCAAACAGAGGGCCTGGCTGGTGAAAGTCAACTACTCTCGCTCTCTGGCGTGTTGGTGTCTCTCTGTGAGACCTCTGTGCATGCCGGCCACAGGCACCGAGGGCCTTTGAGCCTTATGGACTTGACGTTTCAGCTTTGGTCAAAATCTCACAAAAAAAAACACATTTTCATGAGATTTTAATT